>JAPPVO010005831.1:0-14718 GCA_030407325.1 Camellia japonica | reverse complement strand
GAAATGGAGGGTTTTAAGGTCTAAAAGTCTTTTTGGATAAAAAATGGGGTGTGAGGTTAGGATTTGATGCTCTCCTTGCCAAAGAAATCGAACATTTGCACTGCACACCTTTCATCACCAAGTAAGCGATCAGTGGCGCCCAAGTCTTAAGGGCAGTCAAAAATGGGGTGTCTAGAGGAGGAATCAAACCAAATTCTGTGTGATACCACAGTGTCCTTAAAGCAGATTAGCCGCCTCACAGTGGGTCCTAGAGGAACGTTGACTTCTGTCTTCTAGGATAAGATGGCTTAAACCGGTTAATGCGAAAGTACCTTCTGTTAGCTTAGTGAACCAACAATGGCAGCACTTTCTCTCACACAGGAATGATGATTATACTGGTAAGCAAACTGACTATATGATTGGAAGGCAAAAACTTTTGTACCAAACCTCCTCTTATACACAATAGAGGAGAGAGAAAGAGTCTCTAGCCATCAAGGATGGCCACTAATGGAGGCCATTACTCCTGCAAAACTGCTGCAGTAACGCACAAAACTGATGGGAATTCAAAGTGTGAGTTACATACAATATAAACATATGTGTATATATATTTCTACAACAGACTTGGGCCTGCAATAGACCTGGCCCAAAAAAAATAAGTTGGTGGACCACCAATCCGGCCCAGCCCAAACCTAACCCATTCCCTCAAGCCTCAAGCTAAGCCCAAAGATCCAAGATCCACGACCCACGGCCCACGAATCACGAACCCCAGACCCGGCCTGGTCCGGGCGGGTGGGCTGTGCACGCGTGCATGTGGCAATTTTGCCATAACCAACTTAGACCATAGTCTTTGCCCAAGCCCATCCTTGAAGCATCTATGCCTCCCTTTCTTCGGAAAATTTGGATGCCCTAAAGGGCTCATGCCCTTCTCATAATCTTGAGGCTTAAATACCCATCAAAGTTTTTCTTCACAATCAATGTGAGATTGGTAGTTATACACGATTCCCATTACCTCATTTATAAGGCCAATTTTATGAGACAATTTCTTATTCAATTCTTAATGGTTTTTGGTCATTATTTTTGTGGTGTAAAGACCTTATTACAAAGATTCTAAACCCATTTAATCCCACCTCAACCAATAGTTAGGACCTACTTTAATTTCACATTAAAGTTTACCAAAACCCTTTTTTTTTTCCAACAATCCTCCACATGAATAAAAATTGACCAAATAAGAAAAATGGACAACGTTTACAACAAAGACTCGAAGAGAGAGCACATAGACTAAACCTGCATCAGAAAAGGTAGTTGTTGGCCTTGAACCTTTTGTAGTAATAACCTATCGGATTTACTGGCTGACTAGTGAACGTGATGTCTTGAACTGTTCTGTTGTTTATGTAAACTGAGACAATAGACCTCACATAGGAGTTAGTCCTACCATTGTACTTGTTCTCACTTGTGTGTTCGGTATGGCCCTGGAACACTAGCCTGGTTTGGTGAGTGGTTTTAAAGAATTCGGCCGTACCAATTCTTAAGGAAGCAACCCCACTTCGCACTCACATAGATGACCTATATAAGGTATCTCATTATACCACAGTTGACTATCATATCACTTAGGTCATTAAAAGTATTAGCTTAACTATCTACCCCAATAGGGTATCACTGTACAAAGGAATAGGTGAGGGGATTTACCTCTTCAGTGACTCACCCATTACACGAAATTAGGTTGTCCCTTTGAACCTAGATCTTGGGATCTCCAGTCAACTAGGTTGGGTTTTCTGTTCCGATAACTTTACTAAAGGCCTTAACCCTGTTCCTCTTGACGACGTTTCTACTAACTCTCGAGTTAACCCTTTGGTTAGCGGATCCGCAACGTTGTCCTTAGACTTTACATAGTCTAGAGAGACAATTCCATTAGAGAGTAGTTGTTATATGGAATTATATCTACGATAGATATGACTCTGTGCCCGTCCAATCGCCGATTGGCTACCGCAATGAATACAGCTAGTAGGCACAGGTTTCGGCCAACGTAGAATATCCTTAACGAACTGGCGAAGCCATTCAGCTTTATCAGTTGCTTCATCCAACGCAATAAACTTAGATTCCATCGTTGATCTCGATATACACGTTTGCTTGGAAGATTTCCAAGACATAGCTACCCCTCCGAGGGTAAACACATAACCACTAGTGGATTTGGAGTCTTTTATATCAGATATCCAGTTAGGGTCACTATACCCTTCTAGTACCGCTGGGTATCTGGTATAATGCAGCCCATAATCCCGGGTGTAGCGTAGATAACCTAACACCCGCATAATGCCTCTCTAATGAGTGGCATTTGGATTACTCATGTATCTACTAAGTCTGCTAATAGAGTAGGCTATATCTAACCATACACAACTCATCAGATACATCAAACTTCCAATGACCCGAGAATATTCTAGCTGAGAGACACTCTCACCATTATTCTTGGTCAAATGTAGACTCACGTCTATTGGCGTCCTACACACTTGTATCTGATTTACCAAATTTCTCAAGTATCTTCTCAACATAGTGAGACTGAGAAAGTATAATACCACTAGATGTTCTGATAATCTTAATACCTAGAATGACATCTGTAAGGCCATTATCTTTCGTGTCAAACTTTGAGTTTAACAATTTCTTGGTAGTTCGAACCATTTCATGATTACTACCAACAATGAGTATGTCATCTACGTATAGACACAAAATGACATAACCTCTGTCAGTGTCTTTAACATATATGCACTTGTCACACTCATTGATTCTAAACCCATTTGACAACATAGCATTGTCAAACTTCTCATGCCATTGCTTAGGTACTTGTTTCAAACCATATAATGACTTGACAAGCTTACAGACTTTCTTATTTTTCCTTGGAACTGAAAACCCCTCAGGTTGTTCTATGTAGATTTCTTCATCTAAATCTCCATTTAAGAAAGCTATCTTTAAATCCATCTGTTGTATCTCTAGACCACATAAAGAGGCTATCGCAATCACCATGTGAATGGATGTAATCCTTGTCACAGGTGAATACGTATCAAAGTAATCTAGGCCTTCTCTCTGCCTGTATCCTTTAATAACTAGCCTAGCTTTTATATTTATCAATTGACCCATCAGCTTTTATCTTTCTTCTAAAAATCCATTTACTCCCCAAGGCCTTACTGCCTGGGCTTAGATCAACCAACTCCCAAGTATGGTTCTGTAAGATGGAGTCAATTTCACTTTTAATAGCTTCTTTCCATAAAGAACTTTCTGGTGAAGTCACAACTTCATGGAAAGTTCGAGGTTCTCCCTCTAACATATAAGTCAAGAAATCTAGGCCAAAGGACTTGGCAGTCCTAGCCCTCTTGCTCCTTCTTGGCTCATCTACTTCCTCATCTTGATCATCTACTTGATCATTATCTTGATCATCTTCAAGTTCCTTCTCAGAACTTTGATCCTTTCCTCGGGTTTGACAAGGAAATATGTCTTCAAAGAAAGATGCATTCCTTGACTCTATTATGGTATTCTTGTGGATATCTAAAATATCAGACTTGTGCACAAGAAACCTATATGCACTACTATTTTGTGCATAATCAACGAATATATAATCCACGGTTTTCGGATCTATCCTAACCTGCTTGTCTACTTTCTTCCGAGGGATTCTATTTAGAATCTAATTCACGGTGAGAATTGCTTCCCCCCACAAGTTCTGTGGCAATCCAGAACTCAGTAACATTGCATTCATCATCTCCTTTAGCGTCCTATTTTTCTGTTCAACAATCCCATTTAACTGAGGAAAATAAGGCGCTGTGGTTTGGTGGATAATCCCAGATTGAGCACAAATCTCAATAAACAGTGATTCATACTCACCACCATGATCACTTCTTAAAGCCTTAGTCTTGCGGTCTAATTGATTCTCAACTTCATTCTTATAAAGAACAAATTTGTCAATAGCCTCATCTTTGTTTTTGAGCAAATAGACATAACAATACTTAGTGCAATCATTAACAAAAGTGATGAAATACTTATTGCTACCACGTGATTGTATAATCTTTAAGTCACACACATCACTATGCACTAAGTCCAACGGCTCTTAACTTCTTTCAATAGAATGAAACGAAGATCTTGTCAATTTCACTTCAACACAAGTCTCATACTTGTGTTTTGGATTAATCTTAAAAGATGGTATGTGATCTAACTTGATTAATCTTTGTAAAGATTCAAAATTCACATGTCCTAGTCTACCATGCCATAAATTGAAAGATTCAAGCATGTAAGCAGAAGAAAATGCATCTTTATTCATCTTTGGGATAACAGTCATTACATTGAGTTTAAACATACCCTCCAACATATAACCCCTACCCACATACACTCCGCTCTTGGTCAAAGCGACCATGTCGGACTCAAAGACCATGCGAAAATCATGTTTGCTGAGAAGAGACCCTGAGACAAGATTCTTACGAATGTCCGGAACATACAGGACGTAGTTTAAGGTCAGCTCCTTTCCTGAAGTCAACTTCAGGACCACCTTTCCTTTCCCCTCAACAATCGAGGTAGCAGAGTTTCCCATAAACAACTTCTCACTATTTGTAACCAGTTCAAAAGTTATAAATAGCTTCTTCTCGGAGTAGATGTGGCGTGTAGCCCCAGTATCAATCCACCATTCTCTTGGGTTTGAACCCACCAAATTCACCTTAGAGACAACGGTAGACAAGTGCATGCCATCCTCCTCATAAGAGTGCTCTTGTATATCTGCCATGTGAGCACGGAGTTTGTTCTTGTATGGTTTCTTCTGCTTGCGGCAGTCACTAGCCCGATGCCCCTCGCTACCACATTTGTAGCACTTTCATAAGAACCGATAACCAGGTTCTTGCGGCTTGTATACCGGCTTCTTTGCAACACCACCCCTTGGCCCCAGCTTTGAGCCCTTGTTCACAGGAGGCTTCTTCCTCACCCCAGAAGATTTGACGTGCTCAATGATGTAGACACCCCATTTTTGACCGCCCTTAAGACTTGGGCGCTACTGATTGTTTACTTAGTGATGCAGGCTGTGCAGTGCAAAGGTTCAATTTCTTCGGCAAGGAAAACATCAAATCCAAACCTCACACCCCATTTTGGACCGAGACTATTTTGAATGGTTTTTAGACCTTAAAACCCCCTCTTTCAAAATATTTTTGAAATAAAGTTCCTACGATGTTCCGACGCTCGCATTTTGTTAAATGTTGCGCTTTTCGGTAAACCGAGCGAGGACAAAGTGGAAATGAATGAAAGAGAGATGAAATCTTTGAAAAATCTTTCAAAACACCTTATTTAGGGGTTTGAAGTTGAAGAAAATGAGAAAGGAGAGAAGAAAACTAGTTTGGGAGAAGTTCGGCATGAATCCGGGTATGACCAAAATTGCGCGGCTTCACCAAAATAGGCATAACTTTTTGCACAGTTGGAATTTTGATGCAAGGCTTCCACCATTGGAAAGATTACTTCTGGGCTTCAATTTGGACACTTGCCAGCCACTTTTTGGCCTTGCCAAACACTTGCTAGCCACTTTTCTTCCCGACCAACCACTTTTTTTGGTCTACCAGCCACATTTTCTGGTCTGCAAACCAAAAAAGTGGTCTGCAGCCATGCCACCACCTTCCTCTCTCTGTGCAGACCATCTCCTCCCCCTTGCCGACAACTTTTTCTTCCTACAGACCACTTTATGTGTCGGCCGACTAGTGCAAGTAGCTGGCCGACCACTTCAACTGGTCAGTAGCTTTCCTACACTTTCTGCAGATATTTTCCATGCCAGTTGTGCCAGCTGTTGGGCACAGAAACCATCCTCCATAATAGAGGGATTGCTTGGAGCCTAAAACTTGTTCAACAAGCTTGATGCTTGTTTTTCTATAAAAAGGAGCCTCCCCTCTCTTGCTTCAGGTTCATAATTTTGCCTTGGAGCTATACATGCACCTCAATCTCTATATTGCTCATTTCTCTTCATATTTGTGCTTGAAAGTGCCCTTTCTTCACACTTTTGCACACAAACACATAGTGAAACACCACACTCTTGTTGCTGAGGCACCTTGAAGTTGGTTTTGGAGTGTTTGGATTGTTTTTGGTCCAAAAAGGCTGCTGGAGTTGCTGTCTTGAAGTGGTTCTTCAAGGGTGAGTTTCTTACCTCTTTAAAGCTGTGTTCATAGCTTATTTGGTCCTATTTGCATGATTCTTTAGGCTTAACTTTCTACTACAAAAAGTTCTGATTTTAAGTGCTTAACATGTTTGTTTGAGGCCTTTGGTGTTGGGGTGATCTACTCCCCTACATGCCTTATTTGCTAGGCTTTTGAGCCATCACTTTAGCCTTTGTGATCACTTTTATTCGGCCTCTTCACCACTGAATTCCAGAGGAATTTCAGGGGTGGAAACTTGGTTTTGAGGTCTTAAATAGGAGGGGGGTTGTCCCCCCTCCTCTTGTCTTGTATGCTTGTGTTGATGGCCCTCCAAAGGAGCATGTATTTCTATCCTCTTGAGGCTTAGTTTGAGCATGTTTTTGTGAGTTTTTGGGCCTGATATAACTCTGTCTGTGGCTGGTTTGGTCACTTCTTGCATGCTTTGTATACTTGTAGTGCAATTGTGCTAAATTGCCTAACCTGTGCAATTGTTTTGGCCTCTAAATCTAGCCATTCTTAGCTTATTTCAAGCATGTTTTAGAACTCCATTTGGGCTGTTTTAGGACTGTTTTGGGTTGCCTTGGTCATATGACTGATGTTTTGTATAGCTATAGTGCAAATGCCTTGACTAGTCTTGAGTTTTGAGGTCCCTACCATGCTATACTTGTGATGTTTGCATGCCTTGGCATCATTTGGCATGTAATTTTAGAGCTTATATCTTTGCCATATTCTCATGTTTATCACTCTTTCAATGCTTTTGGAGGGTTGGTGCTTTATGCCTTAAGTATGAGCCAATATGTATGCCATCTTGCCTAGGCTTTTGGGCTACCATTTCAATGAGTTTTTGGTCTTAGTTTGCCATGATATAACTTTGATTTTTGTTGGTGAAGTCATCTCATGCTTGGTTTTGGTAGGTGTAGTATAATCCCACTCATTGGTAAGCATCCCAAGCAAGAGCTATTAGTTTGCCATGATATCTTGTAGTCATCCCAAGCAAGATAATGCATGCTCAAGCAAGTTGATGAGCCAATGCATGAGCATGCATTATCTTGCTTTTCATGCTAAGCATTTCAGAGTGTTTTGGCCATTGTCTTGGCATGCATGAGGTCTATTTGAGGCTTGTTTGGTCCATAGAGCATTGCATTACATAGCCCTTGCGTTGCATCCTTTACTAGCTTTCATGCTTAAGGATTCTAACTTGAAATGCTCATGTTGCATTGCATTGTGTTTGGCATGCTTGAGTTACATTGCATTATGTTTGGGCATGCTTGAGTTGCATTGCATGTGTTTGGATTGAGTGTTAATCCAAACACAAGAAACGAGGGACGTTTCATACTTGAAGTGATGAAACGCGCCTCATTTCTCTGTCACCGACCCTCTTGATCATGCATGATAGAGGTTAAGGCCCTTAAGTATTATTTGTGCATTCATTCACATTGATTCATGCAATCTTGGCTCCTCGGCCATCGTGCATTGCGATGCTCGGTTGGTGGCCCGAGAGTCGAGTACTGCACTCCCATGAGGTTGAGAAATGATAGGGACGGTGGTTGTACACACATATCTTGCAAATACACTGCTATGCCCCTTGTTGTTCTCTGTTGCAGCAAAATTGGAGCTTGGTAAATTTTCTGGTCGGCCAGCCAGTTTTTCTGGTCTGCAGCATACTTAGGTGGTTTACAGGTGGTCTACACCACCATAAAATGGTCGACAGCCTTCCTAAAGGTCTCCATGATAGAGTAGAAGCTATCTAGAAGTTTGTGCAGTGTTCTAAGATCAAATGCAAATAGAGGCAAGTCGGGGCATAGCGATGGATTTCCAAACGAGACGACCGAACATGCATGCACTTCTCCTCCTTAGGACATCTCTTTATTGCTTTACTTAGCTTCTTTGCTTAGCTAGCTAATGCTTTGGTTTTGTACTTAAGTAGTTAATGTACTTAGCTATTCATTTGTGTTGTAATAACTAATTAGTTAACTTGTTAATTAATTAGCTTCGTTTTGTAATAATTAGTTTAATTAGCTTAGATTAGCTAGTTAGCTTATTATTCGGACCCTCTGTCGAGAGGGCGAATTTTGTAATAAGTGTGCGTATGTGTGATGCATGTCTTCCAACCCCATTTCTTTCTCCCTTTTATTTACCAGCTTTTGATGGTTAGTTTAGGGTCATGTTTCAATTAGCATCGTTATGCTTTGCATGCGTGCATCATTCATCTGTTTTGCATGCACCGAGCTCGGCGCATCATACAAACTACATTGTACTTTAATACACTTTCTTGAATACGTGTTTCAAAGCATGTTATCAAGTGTTGCATTCATATGCCATCTTAGATAGCCGAGCCTATTTTAGTTGCATTTTTACATGCGTTGCATTAGGCATCTTGTATAGTTAGGATCATACATGATTTCGAATTAACTTCTTTTTTGGCTCGGAGAACACTGTAAGTGTTTATGCTTTAGCATCCTTTCATGTGTGTAAATGACTGCCATGATAGCATGCTTTCCATAAGGCTAACTGCTTAGTGTTTAACTGCATGAATGCCTGTGGATGAAGGCTTTATTACTTGAATTGGAATAATTCATCAAAATGTGAGTTTTAAGCCCACTTGAGGGTGGCAAATCCGCGTCTTAGCCTACTTGCGAGTTCCACTTTCAAACCATTTTTGAAAAACAAACATGAGATGTTTTGTTCCAAATCAAGCGATCTAGTCTATACTTGTATGCTGTGCGCATCACATAGTAAGGTTAGCTAATAAACCGGAATGAGAACACTTGTGTTTTCAAAAACAACATATCATGCTTAGCAAAGGCCGATCTTTAATCGGGTAAGCGGGGGTGCTCATTTCAGGACCTTCCCCTCTCGTACCCATGTTCCCGAGCCGAGGCAACTTTGGTGATGACGGACACGTGGCCTTAGGCACGAGTCAGGGTTTCCTAAATTTTCCAAAAACAAAACATTCAGGTGGCGATTCTGAAATTTGGCAAAGCAGTCCATGTTTGGCGCTTTTTGATTAAAATCAATTTTCCAAAACGATTTGCCAAATTTGGACTCTTTGGTGATTTATCAGTCTTACATTGCACTTTGTGAGATTAGATTCAGAACCATGACAGAAGTCCGAACTGTAGTAGCTAGAACTACAATTCGCACCCTCGCGTGCGGAGCGGAGTTCCGGGCGGTCTACAAATGACACTGGCCTTCGCAGAGGAGGTACTCCCTCATTTCTTTCTATTATCCTCCTCAATTCGGAGTCAGACAATTAGTTCTTCAACGGACATTTCCTTGCGCTTATGCTTCAAGTAGTTCTTGAAGTCCTTCTAACCATTAGAAAGTTTCTCAATGATCACAGCAACTTGGAATGACTCGTTCAGCAGCATGCCCTCAGTATGAATCTCATGCAAGATCAGTTGGAACTCTTGGACTTGGCTTATCACAGTTTTCGAATCGATCATTTTAAAGTCCAGGAACCGGCCAATGACAAATTTCTTTGCCCCAGCATCCTCAGTCTTGTATTTCTTGTCCAGAGATTCTCATAACTCTTTTCTTGAGCTCTTGGCACAAAACACATTGTATAGTGAGTCTGCCAAGTTGTTGAACACATAGTTCCAGCAAAGATAGTCTGTCTGCTTCCATGTGTCAAACGCCATGACTTTTGGCCTGTCTGGCTTATTCTCTGCCACAGCTGGAGGATCCTCGCTCAAAACCTTTGCAAGGTTCAACGTGGTCAAGTAGAACATCTTTTGCTGCCATCTCTTAAAGTTTACCCCAGCAAATTTCTCTGGGCGCTCATGGTGACTGAGCGGTCCTTCCAGAACAGCCGGAGTAACGCCAGGGTTGACCATAGAGTTCACAGCAGTAGGGGTTGGCAACCCAGTTCTCCCAAGGTTCAGATCCCCACCAACGTTAGCAGTAGTAGCAGCATCAGTGATAGTTGCCATTTCTGAAAATTACACAAGAATATCACTTTTTGTGTTTTCAGAAATTAAACTTGACACTAGAAAATCCCATAGTTGAAAAATTAATTCAAAATTAGTCTCACCACTAAACTTAGAATCGAACATGGTCAAGAATGTTCCCAAAAAGACTGGAGCGGTCACATCGATCCACTTAAAACCCAGTTAACTTTTTGACAAAACTTTTAAGAGCATGTTGACTCCTGATCCATGAGAAACAATTTTTAGAATTAATTTTTCTAAGGGATGACCTAGGTTAACACAAACCAAGGTTCAACACTTATATGCAATTTAAAAATTGCTACAACAAAATAAGCAAATAAAACTTGCTTTTACAACTTGGTAAACAAACCAAATAAATCTCAAGCAAAAAATGTTTAAATTAAATAGTCCATAAATTTCGTTTGTGCAACCCAAATCTATTCATTTGGTTTTGGTTTTTGTTTTTCCATTTCCTTTCGCATTGGTATGCCTACAAAGAAAGTTTGTAGCAAAGCACAAAATAATACAAAGCAACTAATTAAAAAAAATTTTGTACTTAACCCTTCTAGCACTATCATGAATAGCACAGTTAAGTAAAAAAAAAAATTGCAATATAAGTCACACAAATTAAACTTCAAAACTAAATGTACAATTTTAAAAATAAAATTTGTAACTCCAAAATTAAATTCAAACTTTAAATTGAAATTGCTGTAACTCAAAGATTAAATTCAAACTTTAAATTAAAATTTAATAGTCATGATTTATGAATGAAATTAATTCACAATAAACATTTAAACTTATAACTCCCAAATAAATTAAAACTAAATTAATTGACAAAAGTTATTGGAAATTATAACACAATAATCATGTACATAAATTTAGACAAAAAAATTAAATTAAATCAATTGCCATGAATTATAGATGAATTTAAACATGTAAATAATTCTAGCAATTAAAATCATGTAACCTATACCACACTTTAGAAAATAAAGAACATGCAAATTATAGGAAATAATAAGCATGCGAATTAAACTAAAATGCAGTAGATATTGAACATATTGTTTATAATTGAAACTAGAAACTAATTAGGAGCATGCAATTTTAGGAGGCAAGTTTCATGTAAATATTTGTAGACAACTATAAGTAATTTAGCATGCAAATTTTATTATAGAACTAGAAGCATGTAAATTATGATAAAGATCTATAACTACAAGGCATGGAAAATTATTTGTTTATTTAAATAACCTAAACAGTAGATTATAACTCAATTAGTGAATTATTAAATAAATGGACTTGCAACAGTAGCATACAAAAGCATGACACGTAAACCAATTGAATTTGAAACATGCAGTTTGCATATATATAGAAAATTGGTTTTGGTGGTATGGAAATCAGTAGCATGCATCTATCTATAATTATATATTTTAGTATAATGAAGGATTGACACAAGCAACAATATATGTACACAAATATCTTGATCATGCATTCAACACCAACCAACCGTTTTCCAATCCTTATTTTATTAATTTACAAAACATAACAGTGGCCCCCTTTTCCATACAACACAGTGGCCTATTCTAGAAAATGAACAAAGTAGTAACAACAATTAATTCAATTTCTTATGCAACTATAGAAGCAGATTTCGGGAAAATAATTAATCTAGTATCTGCTACAACTATGCCACAGAATAAATTTATCTTATATGAATCTATTTTTCTAATGAGAAACGTAATCTATTTTAAGTTTGTTGTTAAAAATATACAATTAAACAAAATAAATAGATTCATCATTTGTTAAATAAAATAATAGAACAGCAAACAAATCCATATTACCCTGTAAAGCATAATACAAAAATACATTTAACACAATATACTGAAAGAGGAGGAATCAAACCAAATTCTGTGTGATACCACAGCATCTTTAAAATAGATTAGCCGCCTCACCGTGGGCGCTGGAGGAACGTCGACTTATGTCTCCCAAGATAAGATGGCTTAAATCGGCTACCGTAGAAGCACCTTCTGTTAGCTTGGCGAACCAACAATGGCAGCACTCTCTCTCACACAGGAAGGATGATTATACTGGTAAGCAAACTGACTATATGATTGGAAGGAAAAAACTTCTATACCAAACCAAGAGAGATGGGTCTCCTCTTACACAATGGGGAAGAGAGAGGAGTCTCCAGCTATCAAGGTGGCCACTAATGGAGGCCATTACTCCTGCAAAACTACTAGAGTAATGCACAAAAGTGATAGGAATTCAAAGTGTGAGTTACACACAATATACACATATGTGTATATATATTTCTACAACAGACTTGGGCCTGCAATAGACTTTGCCCAAAAAGAATAAGTTGGTGGACCATCAATCCGGCCCAGCCCAAACCTAACCCATTCCCTCAAGCCTCAAGCCCAAGCCCCAAGTCCTAAGATCCACGATCCATGGCCCCGGACCCGGCTCGGTTCAGGCGGGCGGGCGGCGGGCACGCGCGCATGTGGCAATTTTTCCATAACCAACTTGGACCATAGTCTTGGCCCAAGCCCATCCTTGAAGCATCCATGCCTCCTTTCCTTCGGAAAATTTGGATGCCCCAAATGGCTCATGCCCTTCTCATAATCTTGAGGCTTAAATACCCATCAAAGTTTTCCTTCACAATCAATGTGAGATTGGTAGTTATACACAATTCCTAATACCTCATTTACGAGGCCAACTTTATGAGACAATTTCTCATTCAATTTTTAATGATTTTTGGTCATTGTTTTTGTGGTATAAAGATCTTGTTACAAAGAGTCTAAACCCATTTAATCTAACCTCAACCAATGGTTAGGACCTACTTTAATTTCACATTAAAGTTTACCAAAACCCATTTTTTTTCCAACACAGATAACAAACTTTCCCTTCCGAGTTTGTTATGGCTTTTTGTATTTTTAATTCTAAACTCTCTTTTTAGTAATCCCCTTTTAAAATAGGGTTTTGAATTGGATAGGTTTGGTTAGACTGATTGTCTATCTTTATCTTAATATGAATTATAATTAACACTTTAAAAAAAATCAATAAAATTATAATATTTCTTAAGAGCACAAGAATATCTTACACTATTATATAATTAACACTATGAATATTATAAGTTTCAAATATAAATATAAAAAAAATCAAGACAATCTTGGTTAGGCTTTTTTGGTAAGATAATAAGTAGTTTGATAAAACCTATACATCAATTAGGCTTTTGAAATTGTATTGTTGTAAAAGAATATATATCGGAAGAATTTGAAGGAGATGACATATTTTTGACCAGCTTTGATTGAAAATCTTGGTTACGCCCTTGGGTACACTGTTGTGATCAAAATAAATGTAGCAATGTAAAGGAAAATAATTCAGTGTATATTTATAAAATAATTTCATATCAATAATTTTTTTATAAATTGGTTCAATTGATAATATCATTAGAATTTTGTATAAAAATTTGTAATTGAATTGATTGAGGTTAAGTCACTAAATTATTCACACCTATAATTTTACTTCTAAAAACATGATATATGCCATTCATGTGCGCATTTACTATAATAAAAAAAAAAATGTTAACATTTGGACTAATTTGAAACAAAATAAAAAATTTATGGTTAAAATTGATTCAATTGAAATTATAGGGGACTAAAATGACATAAGGGTCAAATTACAAGGACTGACACTGTAATTTGCCTTAATTTAAAAAAATTGCAATTTTTTTTTGTAACAATTAATTTGAAAAATTATTACTTATTTGTTGATTTGTTTTTGAGGTTGATTTTAAATAGAGAGAGTAACAATGAAAAAGAAAATGATACTATTAGGAAACATTAGCATAAGTGATGAACTACACTATATGAATTAATTAAAGTATCACTTTCTCCTCTTATTTATGAAATCGTACATTTTGATCTTCCCAACTTTAAAAATATATCACTTTCATTCCCTTCAAACCACCTCAATTTTATAATACATAAATAAAGAGGTAAAATGGTATTTACTAATAATTGAGAGGATCTTAGTTTAATTAACCCTTGTCTTATTTATTTATTTTACATCTCTACTTAGTTCATTAGCGGAGAGTTCACAATCAATCATGACATTTAGAGTAGGGTTACAACTTAGACGGGCTTAACTTACGCAACTCGTCCAACTTAAAATTTTCTAACACTTAAGCAGTATAATTTCAAATTTGTCATCAAGTCTAATTGGGTTGAAAATTGTCAATCCAAATTTATTTGACCAAGTGTTTTCACAACTCAACTAAATTGAATTCTATTATTAATTAATATATATAAATTCTATACAATAAAAGTGAAATATTATAAACTAGGGATTATTTCCTCACCATATTACAAGGTAATACATTTAACTGTTCGATACACATAACTCAAACTAAGGTTTTTATTATGGTTTGTTTTTGTAGTTTTGGAGATATTTTTTGTTTTTTCTTTTCAAAAAGTGCAATACATTAATTTAGGATTTTTTCTTATTTTTTTTTAATTTTTTTTAATTTTTTTTAAATTTGGATAACTCGAGCCTAGCCTAAATTCTTTGAGTTAAATACAGGCTCCGGTTGGCCAAAAGTTCGGACAAAATTTCAAGTAAAAGTTAATTTCAAACTTAGGTTTAGGCTTAAGTTCAGACTTGGACAGATCCCTCTACACCTT
>JAPPVO010005830.1:0-24835 GCA_030407325.1 Camellia japonica | reverse complement strand
AACCTCAATCTATACTCTTGATCCGCTGAAAGAATTTCTCCAAGGCGGTGTAGTGGCCCTCTCGATCTTTGGACTTGACAATCATATCGTTCATGTACATCTTAACCTCTTTGTGGATCATGTCATGTAGAATTGTAGTTGCAGCCCTTTAATAGGTGGCCCTGACATTCTTCAACCCAAATGGCATGACTTGGTAGCAGTAGGTGCCCCACAGAGTAGTGAAAACGGTCTTCTCCCTATCCTCGGGTGCCATCAGGATCTGGTTGTACCTGGAAAACCCATCCATGAATGAGAGCAATGCATGGCCCGCGGTGAAGTCTGCCAACTCATCAATATACGGCAATGGAAAATCATCCTTCAAACTAGCCTTATTCAGAACCTTGAAGTCGACACAGACTTTGATTTTGCCACCCTTCTTTGGGACTGGAACAATATTGGCCAACCACATTGGATACTAAGATACAAGCAAGAACCCTGCCTCAATCTGTTTGGAAACTTCTTTTTTGATCATCAAAGCCTAATCTGGGCGAACTCTGTGCAGCTTTTGCTTAACTGGTTGGGCCTCAGGGTCAAGAGGGATTCGGTGTTGTACAATCTCAGGATCGATTCCAGGCATGTCCTCATAGGACCACACGAAAACATCTTTGAAATTTTTTAATAAAGCAATTAAACGCTCGCGTTCCTCCAAAGATAGCGTGTACACGATCTGGACCAAGCGAGGATCTTCCTCAGTACCCACGTTAATTGATACGATTTCATCTGTACAGGGCTTAACACGCCTCTCCTTCTCATGATTAACCAAATTTTTCAAAACCCGAGGAATTTCTTCTTATTCGTTTATGTCAAAATTTTGAAAATTAAGATCAGTACAACAAACCAAAGATACAGAGAAGTAGGCAACATTCACAGCATTCCCATCAAAAAATTCTGGATCTTTGGTTATAGTGGACTCAAAAGAAAAAGAAAAAGAGGACCGGGACAGGACTTTGGTATCCGGGTTACCAGTCTCGGAGATGCCAGACTCTGAAGAACTCGAATTTGATTCCGACTCCACAGACTTAATGGAATTAGACTCAGACTCACTATCCAATTCAGAACTGCCGACAGTGCCCTTTTCAAACTTCCAGATTAGGTGCAAAGCCTCAAATACATCCATGATGAGACTAGTAAAATCCTCTGCTGGTTTATCCCCGATCATTGAGATAGTAAAACTATCCCCCAAGTTGATGGACTCAGCTCCAATAGTAGAACTCACCAGTAAGTCAGCCAATGCCTTTCCCAGTAACTTTTCCTCTTTGATAACCAGGCTCGCAGCCCTTCCTTGATCCATACCAGTGCTTAGGTTTACCTGCTCATCCTCCTATTCTGGTAGCTGGTGCCCGAAAAAGATTTCGAACCCAGGATACCTAGTCTTCGTTTCCCAGTCATACCAAGGCTCCGAGAATCCACAGAAGAGGAAATCTTTCCCTTGGCGGACAAAGCGTCCGTTCAAGGTTTCCCGTTTAGGTTTGTGGACTAACTTATATTGTTTTCCAGTCCTCTTTTCTTTGATTCTTCCTCTCAACTCCTTCCCCTTTCTTTGCCAGTCTGTAGTGGTAGGTTTGTATCCTAGCCTAAAAGCGTAAGGATTATGACTCATCTCCTTGGCAACGGTACCTCCATGCCTGCTGTTTCTACCTAGTCCTAATCCGGGCACATGCCCTTGTTTGTTCATCATATAGATAGACTGAGCACTCACATAATTTCCCTCATCTTCTGCCATGATGTTCTGGACCAATCGAGCTTTTGTCAAAGAGAAGCCGGAGAGAAATACATCCTCTTCTCCGTGTATGATTCCTAGCACTGGTGTGGTAGTTCCTTGGGAAGGGTGAATTGCAGAATTGCCATACACAGTAGCAATCCCACCTTGAAAGGGGTACTTTATTAGTTAGTGAATGGTTGACGACATAGCCTTCATCTGGTGGAGCCAGGGCCTTCCCAGTAGCAAGTTAAAGGTTACTAGAACATCTATAACATGGAATTCCACCTCATGTTCGGATGGGCCGATTAGGATATGGCTTTTGAATGTTCCCATAACATCCCGGCTTGTATTGTCATAAGTCTGGACAACTTGGGTTGTTGGTGTAAAGTCAATTGGCCTCAAACCGATGGCATAGGCAGTTCTCACTGGACATACATTAATCGCTGACCCGGTATCTACTAACACCACCGGAATCCATTTTTTTTTACTTTCCAAGGTTACATATAAAGGACGGTTGTGGTTGGTGCCCTCAGGAGGCAACTGTTTATCAGTAAAGGATATCATTGGCATAACGTCTCTAGAGGTGACCAGCAACACCAATTGGTCAGCGGTGGTGTCAATGGGCAGTTTAGTTCGGTTCATTGCTTCGAGCAAGGCTTGTCTATGCTCCCAAGACCCCATTACCAGTCCCCAGATGCATATGTCAGCCTGGATCTTCTTTAGTTGTTTCAAGACCAAGTTTTCCTCAGCATCTTTCTCCTTTGTTTTCTCAGCCTCTTTGTTGGAAGATTCTGGCTGATCTAAAGTCAGAGGTTTAAAGTACAGACCACTGCGGGTCAGATGATCAATCTCATTAGTATACCACGTATCATCAGGGGTCTCATCCTTCTACCGTTCATCCATGTATACGTGGCTTAGATCGCTATCTTCCCACCACTCCCCTGCGGTCATGGCTGGGCTGCTATCAGGTTCTATTTTGAGCATGTTAACATCATGTGCCCTGTTATCATACAATTCTTCCTCTACTACAACTTGGGTTTCAGCATCCCGGTATTTTCTGAGTTTCTTTAGCATTCTCTTCTGATCATTGGGTTCCCACTCGGTTTTCTTGGCGTTTTGAACACTGCCGGTTGTGGATTCAACTTCTTCTTTCCCTTTTCCTCTTTTCTATTCCAGAGCTATCTTCACCTAGATCTCCTCTATCCTTTCCCTTTGAAATTGTTCCAGTGCCTGTTCTTTCCCAGTCAGAGGTTCAGCTTCAGCTTTGCCACTAATAGTGATTTCTTCTTCTGTCCCAATCTCTCCTGTCTGTTCCTCTACATCGGACTCTTCCTCACTCAACCATCCATTACTTGTTTCTGGCTGGCTCGGGTCCCACCATCCCATCTGTACACAGCTTGTATCTTCTTCCTCGAAGAAGTAAAGATCCTCTAGATCCTCTTCTAATTCTGCCAGATCCTCCTCTAGGTTTGCTAAGTCATTCAGGCCTTGCTCAAGCCACTTATTCTGATTCTGAGCCATTTGGTCTTCCTCGATAGCATTAATGTTGAGAAAGTTCGACAGCATGACTACTGGCTTTGGTTAATCAATGGCCATAATATATAAACTAGGATCGTACTCCTCCGCGAGCAAGACCCCCTTCTCTATGACATGGGTATCAGATAACCCTATCTTCAGTGCATTCTTCTCTTCTTCCGTTTCTACTACCACGGGCTTGGATTGGGTTTATGGTGTTAGATCCATCATGCACATGTCTGTGCCTTCTGGAATGACCACCTTTGGTTTTGGTAGGTGGGATGAGATAATGCATGTACTAGGGTTGAAGGTGGGCGGTAGTGTATGGATGTGGTTAATGTTTCTAGGCGGGGGGACTTGGTTGTGTGTAGGAAGTGGATTGGTTGTTACGTTTGGTTTGGCGGGTGAGGCGATGACTTTGTTGTCAATGAGATCCTAGATCTCATAACGTAGACGGTAATACATGTCCGTGGGATGGCCATATTGTTGGTGGAAGATACAATACTGGGTAAGGTCATGTTTAGGTGGCAATGGGTCTAGAAGTGGATGAGGATCGAGAGGCTTGAGATGCCCCTTTTGCATTAATAGCTTGAGGGCGTGGGTTGGGCTCATATGGAGGGAAGTGAAAACTCTCCAATTCCAAGGTGGACTGGTATTTTGTGAAGGTTGTGAGGTTGTGGCAGTAGCAAAGGGATCAGCCATCTTGGCCATTGAAACAACAGTACTAACATCCGCAGGCCGTGGAATAGTGCTACTGCTAGCATTGGTATTCTGGGAGAATGGCCTCCTTACGGGTTCACTTGTTTTGTGGATGATACCCTTTTTGAATGCACTCTCAATTTGAACCCCCAGCTCATGTAAGGAAGCAAATGTGGACAATGGTGCCACTATCATCCTTTGCAGCATGTCTGGCTCAAGGTTCTGGACCACTAGTCAGACTTGTCTTCTTTTGGCAGGCCTATTTGTCATTTGGGCTACCTTGGCTCTCCACTGGGCGACAAAATCAATGAATGATTCTTTGGGGTTTTGGGTAGTAGCCTCCAGCTCATTAATGGTTACTTCTATCTGTGTGTTGTACGAATACTGATTTACAAATGTCTCAGATAGCTCATCCCAATTCCACTTTGTTGAGTCCTCCAATTTAGCGTACCAGGTGGCCGCCACATCAGACAGGATTCTCCCAAACAAGGAAAGCTTATGTGCCCGAGACAAACCCATGGGCCTTAATACATCTGAAAACAACCGGACGTGCACAATCGGATCCCCACTCCTATCGAATATGTTGATGTAGGGCATCTTATATTTCTCTGGTAATCTGACTAAAGCCTTAGCGTACCTATCTTCGATATCTGGAACAGAGTTAAAACCCTGGGATTTCTTCAATGCTTTCTCCAATATGGTAATATTGACTAAGGCCAGATCAATTTCATTGATATAAAAAGGAAAAATCACTGCAAGAGGTTGAACCAAAAGTCGATAAGCTAGAGCCGGGGGAAACATGTCCTGAGGATCGGGGACTGGTAGATTTTCTACTGGTGCGGGTAGGTCCGAGTTTGGCTGAGCAGTAAGGATCGGGTGTACGGTTGATGTTGATGCCCCAGATGTACGTTAAAGATCAGCAATAATCTCATTTTGTGCAGCTATTCTCTAGTTTATAGTGTCCATGGTTCTTTGGAAAACCGTCATCATGCCAGCGAATTCCTCTGCGTTCTGTGTTGTGTTATGTGCCATTGAGAGTCTAGGTGAACTAGATGCTGGTGAACTGATTGAGTGGGAACAGATAGGTGTTTGCGAGGTGCTCTATATTGATACTATTGACTGTCTGTTCCTTCTTCGTCGAGCGACTAGCGGAAGAGAGACTAACACAAGTTGATCACCAACAAGGTCTTGAGCTTTGCAAAGCCTGCCAAAGCGAGTCCACACAACTTGGAGAATATCGGGTCTTTCTAAAGCTATGATGGTAAACTACCTAGCAAAAAGAAAGAAAGAAAAACAAAATCAAAATCGGACAGCACTTTGGCCCCAATTCACAACAGTCAAAAACACATAGCTGAACTGTAATCCCCACTGAACTTTATTCTGAAACTCATGCTGATATGAACTATCCTGTACAGTCTCACTGTAAAAGCACATATCAAGTAAAAGAACCAAAACACCCCTATGAGGGGGTAGGGTTACCCTGTCCTAGATTTTTGGCATGATCTAGGCTGCACTATTTCATACAAGGAGTTTCACAACATCCTACAAACGGGTAGCATCTTATCTTAAGTTGAAAGAGTCACTATAGTTTCACTATATGCAACTAGGTCGAATGGTCAAAAGGGTACCTCAACAAGAATACCTAATATACCTCTCACACCTAACACCGAGAAGTGAAAGGTGGATCAAGTGATACAGTGGTAATCCAGATCCAAGGGTTATGTTTCCAACATGGCAGAGCCCATGACCGGTCAGCTTTTTGGTAAGCCTTTCGGGCAAGCCTCCGGCAAACCGTCCAGGAATAGCAGTCGGCAAACATAGTGACTTAAGTGCACCAATGCAGATGCAAATGCCAAGATCATATAAGTGTAAACAAAATTTCACGTCATGAGTTTCAAGTCAAGTTCTCTAATTCCCCAATGGAGTCGCCAGAAACTGTAGCTCGACTTTTTGCGCTCCTTTCGAAAGGCGAATAGCCCTACAGTTCGAACTCCACCTGTGGTTCTGAATCTGATTTCACAAGTGCAATGTGAAACAGTGAAAACTCAAAAGAGTCCAAATCCAGCAATTCTTTTTGGAAAATCGATGTTTGAATCAAATACCAAAAATGGACTGCTTTGCCAAATTATAGAGTCGTCGCCTAAATATTTTTGAGAAATTTAGGAAACTCAAGACTCGTGCCAAAGGCCATTAGTTCGTTATCACCAAAGTGTCTCAGCTCGGGAACTTAGGTACGAGAGAGGAAGGTCATTAATTGAGCACTCCACTCGCCCGATCAAAGATCGGCCTCTACTAATTATGATGTAATTCTTATTTACATTATATGCTCTTATTCTGATTTATTAACTAAATTACTATGTGATGCGTACACAAGGTTTAGACTAATTTGCAAGAATTTGAACACTTGATCTCATGTTTTGTTTCGAAATTGTTTTGTAAATTTGCCACTTCGAAAAAGTGGGCTAAAATGGACATTTGATCAAACCATCTTAGTTCAAGCAACTAGCCTTCATCCACTGGCATTCAAATAGTTATATCACTTAAGCAATTAGCTTCATGGGAGTATGCTTTGATATGGTAACAACCACATTCATGCAATATGCTAAAGCTCAAAATAGCTCACCTAGTACTCCGAGCCAAAACAAAGCAAAATGATTAGAAAAATATGCATGTTCCTAATTAATGCAATATGACTAATGCAACACATACATTATGTATTTTATAGGCTTAGCTATGAGCATGACATATGATTCCGTTTAAGACATGCGAGAGAGCACATAGTCAAGTAATGAATTTGAACATTTGATATTAGGTTAGCATGATGAGCCAAACCTTGGATGCATGTAAGACAAATGGATGCGAAACATGGAGTATGCTAACAAAACGTGATATTTCTAAACTAACCATCATAAGCAAGTATGTAAAAGGGAGAAAGACGTGGGGTTGGAAGACATATAACTTATTACAACATTGCCCTCATGCAAGAGGGTGCGAATCATAGTCCGAAAGTCCGAATTAAACTACTAATTACAAAACTGAATGAATGAAAGAATTAACTAACTAACTAGGTCATTGCAATAAGGATAACTATGGTAAGTAAAATTAACTATTTAAGCTAATTAGCTATAATAATTACAAATAAACAATAATAATAAATTAATTACAATATTAATAATTAACAAGACTAATTACAACAAACAACATTAAATAAATTAATTAATTACAACAATACACGGAGCATTAATACCCAATGTTTGCATGCACAAGGTCCCAGAACAGCACTGTCTGCCTTTGCGTGCTCTGTTTCACCTTCAGCCACTGTTTTCTGTTTTCTGCAAAAATACTGTTGACCAAACATTGATGACCGGCCGGCCCACAATGATGCCCAGTCGGGCCTAAAGAAGGTCGGCTATGCCTCAATTTCATGCAAAATTCTGTTTTGTGCTCTGAAGTGAAAACAGTGCAGACAGAGTGTTCTGGACTCTGTTTGTCCCTCTCATACTTCTCTATCATAGGAAAGCCTCGAGAGAAGGTTAGAATTGTTCCCAAAACCATCAGTGAGCAAATTGATTTCTTGATGATTTCGATGCACAATTTGGACAAAAATCAATAAATGAAATGAATAACGACCACCCCTCTCTCCTATCATGGAGTGAACTGAAAGAGGGAGGTAGAGACGCTTTAAGATCCATTAAAACATCATGAATTGATGTAAGACAACTCTTGACACAACGAATTCGGCATAACGTCCGGCCGAATCCCAAGCAAGATAATTCATTTTCTTTATGTGAGTTGGTTCATTTTAAGCCAAATTCATTAGTCTTTGCCATCCTTTAATCCATTAAGTCCAGGATAATCGTTACGTCCACTAAGTGAGAAATATGTCAAACGGGAGGTGATTCTCGACATAAAAAAGAGACTACACCATTGGCAATGAATCTCCGTAGAGATTAAGCCATTAAGCGCAAATCACTAGTTCACGTTTTGAATAACCGTCGACCGATTAAAACAACTCTCAAATGAAAGAGATGAATGACAAGTTGATTTTTAAAATGAGGTTTTTAAACATGAAAATGAGTTGCTTAAACATGGAAATGAGTTGAAGAAATGCCAAGAACAATACACAACAAGCTATGTAGGCAAACTTATGAGACAACAACTAAACTAATCAAAGCATGAGCTATTTAAATAACTTAGAACAGCCCTAAAACAACCCTAAATAGATGAAATATAGTGGCTAAAATGCATGAAAAATACTTAAAAAGTCTAAACAACAAAGAAAAGAAACAAGACTAGTAAACAAGAACAAGGAAGGGTGGCTAACCCCTCCATTTTTGAAACCTCAAAGCATGATTTTTAGCCTTTTTTTAACTTTGAAAATCAATGTAGAGAACAAAGAAAAAGGGTGCAAAGGTAAGGGTTTGAGCTATAGGTAAAGGTATAGAAAGAGTGTAAACTCTCTCTATCCTTTTGGTAGCTCTTCAAACCCAACTTAAACACTTGGAAGAAGATCAAAGCAACACAAAACAATAAGAACTATATAGCAAATGAAAACAAAAAGGAAGATAACAAGCTTATACCTCTCAAAGAAGTTAGCTTTTGATTATGAACCAAGCCAAGTCTCAACGCACTCTCAAGCTTGAATTATGGTATTCAAGGCTCAACCAAGGTTCCTAGGCTAAGGTATGAAGGTGTATATGATATATGGATATAGGTTCAAGGTGGTAGGTTAGTTCAAAGCGTTGCTTGCACAAGGAGAAGGAGAAGAAGGAGCTCTCAAGGTGATATAATGGCTTTCTTGAAATTATTTAACCCTCAAAACAGAGATACATGGTCGTTTTTAATAGCCACAGTCGGCCCTCAATGAGGCACGGCCGAGCCTCAATGTGTTCCCTTGTTTTTTTGTTTCAGCCCCAGCAAAGGGTGGCACAATGTATAAAAATGGATTTCTTGGGTATAATTAGTGGGAATATGGGAGGTTTGGGATTGTTTCGGAGCTTAAAACATGGCCCCTTCGTTGAGACCTCGAACCACGTACAACACCATTTTCATTATCGAGTGTACCAGAAAAAGTGCTCGAGCCTTGCGGGCGGTCAAAAATGGGGTGTCCAGAATGGTTAAATGAAAATTTAGAATTTGATGGATATTTTATTCCAAGAAAAGATGTTTTGATTAACTTAACCAAAGGATCAAAAATCTTTAACAAATTTGATTGTAAGAGTGAATTTTGGCAAATTCAATTGATTGAAGAATCAAAAAAATTAACAGCTTGCAGTACACCTAGAAGACATTACCATTGGAATGTTATGCCTTTTGGGTTAAATATAGCACCACAGGTATTTCAACAGTGGATAAATACAATTTTTAAAGATCTTAAAGATTGTTGTGTAGTTTATATTGATGATATATTTATCTTCTCTAAAACCTGGGAAGAGCATAAGAAACATTTAAAATTACTTTGTGAAAAATTCCAAAAACATGGAATTATGTTATCACCAAAAAAGATTGAACTAGAAAGAGAATAACTTCAATTTTTGGGAATAATTTTAGACTAGAAAGATTTAAAATTACAGGAACATATTTTGTCCAAAGTAAGAGATTTTCTTGATACTCTTGAAAATATAACACAATTACAGAGTTTATTAGGTATTTTAAATTATGGACGAAATTTCATCAAAAATCTTTTAAAAATGGAAATACCTTGGTTAACCAAATTAAGGAAAAATGTTATTTTCGAATGGACAGCAGAGGATGTTGCTTTAATTAAACAAATTAAAGAAAATGTTAAAACTTTACCAAATGTTTATCTTCCTAAAGCAGGTGATAAATTAATTTTAGAAACAGATGCCTCAGAAGCATGCTGGGGATGTGTTCTTAAAGTAATACCAAGTAACTTATGGCATGATAAAGAGATACCTTTATCAGAAAATGGGATTGGACCAAGAAAATATCCAATGCCCATAAAATTACAAAAAGAAGAACTAGTTTGTGGATATAATTGTCACGACCCAAACCTGCCCCTACAGGTTAAGCATCGTAACCGGCCAGTAATCCTCGGATTATCGAAGGCCCCTAACCTGAATAACAAAATAAAAAGGGGCTAGCGGAAGAAAGTATAGAAACATATATAGTCTATTGAACTGTGTAGACATACATAGAACATAAATTTCAAAAACTTTATCTACATAGGTGTGGCGTCATAATTACAGTATTCCACGCCACATTCATTACAGATATAACAAAAAGGAACTAGCCTAATATACACATCAACATAAAACTTGTTCATATTCCAAATGAGCTCAAAGACTCAAACATGTGTGTGTCACAAAAGGAAACCTCCTCAGGAGGCACAATAGTTGGCTGACAAGACTGAGACTCTAGGTCATCAACTCTGAACCTGGTCACGTGCCTGGTCACCTACATACATAAATAATAGAGTGAGCTTGTAGACCGCCCGAACTTCCTCCGCGCGCCCCCCTTTCGGAGAGAGCGTGAATTGGGTTCTAGCTACTACAGTTTGGACTCCTATTACGGTTCTGAATCTAATCTCACAAAGTGCAATGTAAGACTGATAAATCACCAAAGAGTCCAAATCCGACAAATCGTTTTGGAAAACTAATTTTAATCAAAAAGCGCCAAATATGGACTGCTTTGCCAGATTACAGAGTCGCTACCTAAATATTTTATTTTTGAGAAATTTAGGAAACCCTGACTCGTGCCAAAGGCCACGTGTCCGTCATCACCAAAGTTACCTCGGCTCGGGAACTTGGGTACGAGAGAGGAAGGTCCTGAAATGAGGACCCCCGCTCGCCTGATCAAAGGATCGGCCTCTACTAAGCATGATATGTTGTTTTATAAACCTCATGTGTTCTTGTTAATTATTAGCTAATATTACTATGTGATGCGCGCAGCATACAAGTATAGACTCAATCGCAAGAGTTGGAACAAAACATTTCATGTTTGTTTTTCGAAAATAGTTTGAAATTGCTACCCTCAAGTAGGCTAAAGCGCGGATTTGCCACCCTCAAGTGGGCTTAAAACATGATGATTTGCCACTTTAAGTGGGCTTAAAACTCACACTTGATGAATTGTTCCAATTCAAATAATAAAGCCTTCATCCACAGGCATTCATGCAGTTTAACATTTAAGCAAATAGCCTCATGGCAAGCATGCTATACATGGCAGCATTCACACTCATGCAAGATGCTAAAGAGTAAACACTTACAGTGTACTCCGAGCCAAAACAGAAAACTAGTTAGAAATCAATGCATGATCCTAACTATGTTAAGTGCCTAATGCAACACATACAATAATGCAACTAAATAGGCTCGACTATCTAATATGGCATATGAATGTAACAATTCGATAACATGCTTTTAAAACACGTATTCAAATATGTATTGAAATACAATGCAGTTTGAATGATGCGCTGAGCCCAGTGCATGCAAGACAAATGAATGGATGCAAACATGTAAGCATAAGGTATGTTAATTGAAATATGCCCTAAACTAACCATCGTAAGCGGTTAAATAAAATGGAGAAAGACGTGGGGTTGGAAGACATTCACACACACACGCACACTTATTACAACAATATGCCCTCTCGCAGGAGGGTCCGAATGAATTAGCTAAGCTAATCTAAGCTAAGCTAACTAACCAATCTAATTAAGCTAATTAGATTAATTATTACACAACAAAATGAATAACTAGTAAACTACTTACTAATTATTACAACACTTAATTAATTAACAAACTAATTAATTAAATTACACATTTAAGCTAACTAACAAGTAAAGCTAACTACAAATCAAACTGCCTCAGCTCAGTTCCAAGAGGTTGAAGATGCATGCTCGGTTGGCGCTCGCTCGGAAATCCATTACCATGCTGCCAATTGTCTCTATTTGCACTTGCCTTAGTCTCTGAAAATTGTGCCAACCTCTAGACTGCCCTTACTTCAACACAGGGATCTACTGGTGAGCTGCCAGCCAGAAAAAGTGGCTGCCAACCACTAAAACTGGCCGGTCGGCTAGTTAAACTGGTTGGTCGGCTAGTTTTTTCTGCAGGCTCCTGGTTTTGCTACAATAGAGAACAATAGAAGCACATCAAATGTATTTGCAAGACAATGTAGGTACTACCACACTCCTTATCATGTCTCAAGCTCAAAGGAGCGCGGCACTCGGCTCTCAAGCCACCAACCAAGCACCTTAATGCATGGTGGTCGAGGACCAAGCTTGCACCATGTTGATGAATGCATAAACAATACAGAGAGAGCCTCCACCCCATCATGCATGGTCAAGGGTGTTGGCAACCAAGAAACATGAGACGTTTCATCACTTCAAGTATGAAACGTACCATATTTCTTATGTTTGGATTAATGTCCGATCCAAACACATGCAATGCAACACACATATACTTATCTTTCAATGCTAAAGTGGCATGTACACGACTCTATCATGTAAGTAATGCATGCGAGACATGTTAAGGGCCAAGAGCACTAAAGCTAGTAAAGAGCATTACATAAGAGGCATGCAATACATTGCCTAAACAACCAAACCAGCTCTGGACAGAGCTCAATCATGCCAAAATGATGACTAAAATGTGTTGAGATAATAGCATGAGAAGTAAGGAAATGATGTTCATGCATTGGCTCACAAACAGGGCACAAGACCCAACACTCAAAAGCACTTAAAGAGTGAAAAATGTGAAAGCATGACAATGGTACATGCACTGAAATCACATGCCAAATAATACCAAAACATGCAAATAACACAAGCTTATCATGTTAAAGCCTTTGAGACTCAAAACTAGTCAAGCCAATTACACCATAGCTATATAAAGCAAAGCATAAATGACCAAGACTACTTTAAACAGACCTAAAGCATGACAAAATATGAGCAAAAGCATGCTGAAATGGAAGCTCAAAAGTTAAGAAAATCATGCACACGTGTTGGCTCGCAAGCAAGGCATAAAGCATAAACTCTCAAAAGCATTGAAAGAGTGGAATATGTGAGAGTGTGACCATGCTATATGCACTGAAATCATGTGAGAAATGAAGCCAAGACATGCAAACAACTCAAGCAAAGCATGCTAGGGACTTTGAAACTCAAAACTAGTCAAAACCCTTTACACTACAACCATACAAAGCAAGTCTCACATGGCCAAAACCATTCAAAACAGAGCGAAGGGATGCTAAAATAATGGCAAAAACATGCTAAGATAGAGCTAACATAAGCTAGAATGAGAGGCATAAAGCATGATGCATGTTAAGCCAACAAGTAGGATTGCACTACAAGTGTAAGATGCAAGAAACCAATGACCAAACCGACCAAAATCAAAGTTATGGCAGGTCCAAAAATTCACAAAAACATGCTTGGTCTAAGCTTCAAAAAGGGAGAAATACATGCTCATGTATTAGGCCACCAACACAAGCAAACAAGAATACAAGGAGAGGGGATCACCCTCTCCTATTTTGGACCACAAGAACAACTTTTTACCACTGAAATTCCTCTGGGTTTCAATGGTTAAAAGTCCAAGCAAGGAGTGATTCAAAAGCTTAGAGGGGTGGCTTAAGAGGCTTAACAAGCCAAAGAACAAAAGAAGGAAACCACCCCCCTAACCACACAAGGCTCAAACCAACATTTTAAAGCCTTAAAAACAGAGTTATTAAGAGGCTAAAACCAGCCTTAAAGTAGCATGCAAAGGTGGCAAAGCAATGAACTAAGACAAAGCTTAAAAGCGACAAGTGCCTTACCCTTGAAGCACAGCAGCAATGAAGCAACTTCAGCAACAATTCTGAACTCAAACAAAATCCAAGACCTCAAATCAAGCTTCAATGGACCTTAGCTTCAAAATGAAGGTGTTTGACTAGGTGTTTGTGTGCAAAAGTGTGAAGAAACAATACTTCTAAACACAATAGCACAATATAGAGAGAGAGAGAGTGAGAATTCTAGAGAGAGAGAGAGATTTTAGCTCTGAAAAATCTGAACCCTCAAATAGGGGGAGGAAGCTCCCCTTATATAGGCAATGCAAGCCAAAAGGCTTGCTCAATCCCTCCATACACGTGTATGGAGGATGAGTTCAGTAAGCCACAGCTGGCTCAAAAGATCTGAAAATATCTAAAAATGAGAAAAAAATGGCTGCCAGCCAGTTAAGTGGCCGGCCGGCCACTTCAACTAGCTGGCCAACCACTCCAACTAGCTGGCAAGGAGAAAAAGTGGCTGGCAACTGCCAAAAGTGGCCGGTAAGGCCCCACTCTCCTTCAGCCAAGAGGCACCAAGGTTTGGCCTAAAAACAAGGCCAAAACACAGAGGGTTTAGAGGCTCAAAGACAAGGCGCTCAGCTGAGACCTTCAGGCGCTCGAAACAAGCACAAACATGCACAATCATCGCGTGCACAAACGATGACGTCTGAGTCTTAAGGTTAGTCAAAAATGGGGTGTCTATAGAGCTGGAGCCCAGTGAATAATAACAAAGTAAATGTTTTAATTGAATGATGTCCATAACAGATATAGATTTCAATTCTCTTATTGAAATAGAACATAAGCATATTTGTATCAGAAACAGTCATTTTCACATTCATATCATGCGTGGTACATCCATTAGCATTAACATATCTCTTTGGTCAAGCATATCAAGTTCCATAATGGAATCTTCGGTACCGGGTAACATATCTCATACATGGGCCACGGTATTGTTTCCCCCGGGTGAAGGCCTCATAACCATAAGCCACAGTATTATGTTCCCTAGGCGGGGGGCCTCTACTAAGAATACCACATAGACATTTCAAAGAATTAGATCATCATTCATGTAATCACAAAAATAACCTTTTGTATCATTCGGAAATAGTTCATATCATATAACGTTCAGAAAGTACTACATATCAAACATAGCTTTACTAAGTTATTACTCACAGATAATTGCACAGATAGCTTTGATAGCAACCAATGAATCAACAGCTCACGGTGAGTGATCTACATAGACATAACAAATACACATATTGAAACACACGCTCAGGTCGTACTTAACTTATTGCATTTCCTTCTTAGTGCGTTTCTAGCCCCTATCCTCATTATTAGGTCTTAACTAGGGCTTAGAGATGCCTAGAATGCAATGAGGATGCCACAATGCACTTTGAAACACTTAGCAAAATTTGCTGAAAACAGGGCCTTCGCTCGAGCACAACTTTCTTCGCTCGAGCGGAGGTTCAAAAATGTGAGAGGTCACTTGAGTGCAACTTCCTTCGCTCGAGCGGTCTGTAAACTCTACAAAAGTGTTGGTTGCTTGATTTTTTCGCTCGATGCATGCTCGATGGTCGCTCGAGCGTGAGACTGAGGTCTTCGCTCGAGCGCAACTTTGGTCTCTCGAGCGGTCTGCAAAACATGAAAACTTCTGGGAGCATGCATTTTACGCTCGAGCCAACTTTTGGTCGCTCGAACGGAGGTGCAAAACTAAGAGTGGTCGCTCGAGCGGTAAATGTAGATTCTGGAATTTCCAAATTGCACTCCCAAGTCTAAAACTCAAATTTAAAATTACAATTCACATCTTTTTGGGCCCAAAACTTGAGGAAACTTGTATAAACTTGGCAAACATCATGAATTCAAAATCATTTCGCAAAATCAAGGCCCAAAAGCATGCCAATTGCGTGAAATCAAACTCAAAACTTGAAAGTATAACATATATGCAATGGATTGAGTTCAAAGGTTCCAGATCATAATCAAATAAGGTCAATTGATGGAAAACATGGTAAACTCTCAAACCTAAGGTAGAATTGGCACATGCATGTGAAAATTACTTGAAATTCAAACTAAAAAATGTGATGAAAGTGCATGCATGCATGAATGGCTCAATTCTCTTCATTTCTAGCTTAATTCTTTCATTACTCAACTTAATTCTCTTAAATTCATGGTCTAGACATCATAATTCATAAGCCAAGGGTTGAATCCTTACCTCAACTGCTCAATTAGGCTCTAGATGGTGAATTCATTAAGGTGCCAAGCCAATTCTCTTGAATTTTCTAGCAATTCCTCCTTTTCTTCTTCTTGAATTCACTCTCTCCCTAAGCTCTCACTCTCCCTCATGTTTGGAGTTTTAGAAGTATGAAATGAAGGTGCAAAATGAACTAGTGGGGTCAAATTAGCCTTATATTGGCTTATCTAAGGATGCTTAATTAACTTGAATTAAGAATAACTAATTAAGGTAAGTTTATTCTAATTATTTGGTCCCGGAATCGAATTTTGATCAAACCTAACAAAAAATTCTAAAAATTCCAAATAACACATTAATTAAGTAACTTTCATGATCGGATGCCGATAAGGCCTTCAATTCACAAACCAAACAGAAACACAAACAGATACTTCTACAATAGACAGATATAAATGCAAATAACATATAATTCATGCACTTGGACACATGATTCCTCTTAATTACGTATTAAGCATTTTAATCATGGATTAATAGTTAAATCATAGGTCGGGGTTGTTACAATAATTCTGGAACATTTAAACCAAATGAATAGAAATATATATTTTTGAAAAAAAAAATAATTGCAAATAAAATTGGCAATAAAAAGTTTTCATATTATTTTAGCCCCAGAAAATTTTATGTATGCACTGATAATAAGGCACTAAAGATTTCTTAATCAATAAAAAACCTATTGAGCAAGAAGAAGATTTAGCGTGTAAATAAAATTTCTGAATATAATTTTGAGGTAGAACACCTTAAGGGCATGTTTGATTGACATGATTAGAACATGTGATTGAGATTATTAATTCGTGGGTCCAATAATCCTGTGTTTGTTTTGAAATTTTGTTTCAGGATTATTAATCGAATGAATAGTAATCTAACAAAATTTGTAGGATTATTAGAATGGGTAGGTGATATATATCATGAGTTGGGAAATAAAAAAAAAAAATACTCTTTTATCTTCATACGTTTTCTATTCCATGCAAATCAAACAATGGACAAGAGGATAATTTATCCTACTAATCCAAATAGATAGTGAATACCACACTAATTTGATGGGATTATTAATACTTTCACTATTAGTCTTATGAATCAAACATGACCTAAAGGTACTAACAATTTTCTTGCAGATTTTCTTAGTAAGAATTGTTTTAGAAATTAAATTACTAAACAAGTAATTTTAATTTTTGTAGAAGACCTCTAGACCAAGAAAAAAAAAATGGACAAGCGTAAACAACTCGCTCAAGGAGATTGGGTGACAATTGCTAAATAAGCAATTCTTAGACAAGAAAAAGTTTATGTTCTGTTTGCTGGAAGACAACCTGGAATTTACACAGAATGGAATGAGTGCAACAAGCAAGTTTGCGGATTTCCAGGAGCAAGTTTTAAATCCTATGATAGCATGACCAAAGCTAAAAAAGCTTTTTACAGTGCACCAGCTATGCTTGTTTATTAAAATAATTTTTGTCAACTGAGAACTAACACAGTTCCAACTAATATTCAGATATCTAAACCAGATGAATCTGAAATAAAAGATTTTTTCAACCCTGGTATATCCAGAGAAATTTATACAGAACTCAATGGAGTTTGGAAAACTCACATTGTAGACAACAAAGTGAAATTTTAAAAACACATGGGAGTTCTGGCCAACAAATTAGCCGAGCAAACAACTAAGTTAAAAGATTTACAAAACCTTTGTTTCAATATCCTTAAACAAATGAACTGGAATAAAGATTTTAATTTCAAAAAAATAAACAATTTTCTTCGGCTATCAGACCTCATATCATATGACTTTTTTGATCCAGTTTTTAAACAAGTAAAAAGAATTTGTCTTTTTAGAAAAGTAAGAACTTTGCTTCCAAAAGAAATTTTTCTGTTAATCAAAAATCGAGTTGAGGATCATTGTGATAAGATTAGACAAATCTTAGAACTATCCCTATGATAAATTAAATTTTAAAGATGGAATTCCCAAAATAACCATCATGGCAAATCATGACATGTGATTTTTTGAAGATATAGATTGGGGAATAACTAATCAAGTTATTTTCTAAATTTTAGATCTGATTCAGTGGATAGAATATCCAATGATTATAAAAGCAATGCTCTCATGGGTAGTAAAAGGCTTCCAATGCAGTTAAAATATTTACTTTCTAGATCTCCAACACAATTGGTTAGCGAGAACGAGAACATTTTTTTCTAATCATACCAAATTTGGTATCTCAAAGAAACTAAAGATTTTGAATTTGAAGATGATTATTTGGATGAAGATCGCCGGAGAGAGTGATTGGAAAATATTCACAAACTTCCTTTAACAGAATATTGGATAGATAGTCTAATAACTATTTCACAGGCAGCTTCTAATATCCATGGCTCAGCAAAATCGCCATTCATGGTCACAGATGGTAGAATACTATTTATAACTCATTTTCCCATAACATATCAAAGGTCTCCTACACAAATTAATGAGGCTCTTGATATGTTATTAAATCTCAAAAAGAGAAATAATTTGGATCTTTCGTTAGAACTAGCCATGACCGCAGATGATGTCGAACAATTTCGGAATGAGCAATATAGCCAGGATCTTGATTCCCCTCCATCAGAGACTGATGAAGAATATCACAATCTCATCGATAGGATGGGAGCATAGTGGACCCCACTATCACATGTGATTGTCTCATGATCGACTCCAACCTTATCCAGGACACGTGGAGCTACCTGCATTACTAGACGGAAAGTGGTCAAACAAATTCTTTCAGTCGACGCTACAAGACAGAAAAGAGCAGCCAAATCTTATCTGTTTCAGTCTATCCCTTTGAAAATCAAGGAGGGTAGATAGTCATGTATATTTGTATATAATTGGAGTTTGTCAGAACGTCCAAAATATATGTCTAGAGTCATGTATAATTGTCAAGTTGTATTATAGGCCTAAGTCTAGGCTAGTAACTTTTGGAGTATAGACTTTTTGAAAGCTTTGCAAATTTGGACGTATGTATTTGATAGCCAACCAATTAGGTATGTATTAAATTTAGACTAGACTTTTTTGTTTTTGTGTTTATGGAGTTGTATTCTATAAATTGGCTTTCAAGCCAACATAATACAACAATGTAAATTCTCACCATCCTCTGTTGCCTATATTATTGCCTAACTTCTCTAACTTTCTCTTAACTCCATAATTCCATAATAAAAATAGTAGAAAGAAAGCTCCGTTCCTTTTGTGATTAGGGGTGATTATCAATTGGTTCTATTGACCAGACTTACTTATTCACAAGTCTTGAGTGATTTTATATATATATATATATTGTCCCTCGTGTTAATAATGAAATTTTTGAGACATTTTAAACATATGTTTTGTGTTTGTAGAATGAGCATTTGGTACTGGTAATAATACTAAAAAATTTATTAAAGTGATATAAAGATTGAAACATTTTGTTTTTTGTTTGGAGTTTTGATTTATTTGTATTGGTTTGTATTGAAATATAATATGAAAAATATAGCTGGTTGAATTGTATTTTTTAAAGACATTTTTTATAGTGATAAATTTATTAGCTAAAAATTAAAAAAATAAGTTTTCTCCATAAGATCAGCCCATAACTACCCAAAATACTATAGAAGATATATGGATAAAATGTTTTTCATAGTCAGCTTCATCCAGGTTGAGGTAGCCGCACTTTTGATCCCCCAGCCCAATTTGAGCCCACTGCATTCAGCAGCCCAGATTTTTTTGTCTTTTGAATGGGTTTTGGCCCAAATTCCCAAAGACATATGCATTTAAGCCTTTTTGTTTTAAATGACCATTTAAATATAAACATTACTATACCTTTAAAAAAATAAAAAATAATAATTAAAAAAATTCAAGCCATGTTTTATAGTCCCATGTGACTGCTAACCCTATCCTATTTTCTTTATAAACATAGTCTGGATAAAGTCCACGAATTACTAATCCAATTCTCTCTCCCCAACTCCAATCAAACATACATAGGAATTGCACAGTTACATTATGTGTATATGACTACACTTTTATAGCTCAACTTGTGAGTTAATTAAAAAAAGAATCATCCAAGATTCTTTTTATGACCGAGCATTCCGGTCAATTTTTGCGCACTTCAATTAATTTCAAAACTTATACAAAGCATCTTGCAGGAGTACACCCCCAAGTCTAAAATTACACTCACTAAAGCCCCGTTTGAAAACATGTTAATTTAGTAATTTTTTGGCTATTTGGCTAAAATATGAGCTAAAAAAACTAGTATGTTTGGAATGACTTTTTGACTTTTTACGAAAAGATATGCAAAAAGTAGAGAGAAAAGAGAATCTTTGACTTTTTATATGGGTTGTTGATTTTTTGACTAATTAGTAACTTTTTGACTTTTAACTAAAAATGAGGGTTCCCAAACGTGACCTTGGGTTGAATCATCCAAGATTCTTGAGAAAGAGTTTTATAGCATAATCACAACTACTAATGTGATGTGATCTTTAGATGTACTATTGAATTGGCTAAGTGTACACTCTTCTAAACCATCAAAAATCAACTTGTAACTCTTCATTTCAACATTAATATATTTTTCATTTTGTAGATTTTAAAAATAAAAGTAAAATTTGAACTCGTCGTATAAACTCAAAACATAGTTTGCATGTCCTAACTCAATCCCCATAGAGAAAAATTACAAGAGGACAAGTAAATCTCCATGAATAATTTATGCTAAAATATTATTAAATTAGAACGATTTATTTATGGTCAAACATAGTTTGTATTGCTACTGATAATTAAACACAAATTTATTGAGACTAATAAATTGATCTAATTGTAGTGTCAAAAATTTAAAATTTTTATACTACTTTCACCAAAATATCCAAGCATGTGAAATTTTTGTGTTAAATAAGGTAAAAATAGACAATAAATATTGCAATGCATTAAACAATTTATTTCAATTTCCAAAATATATACTTTATTAAATTTATTCTAATTTTCTAGTAGTTATTTTGAATGTTTTCAAGGAAATAAAATTACAATTCAAATGTCTTTACCATTTAGTGAAATCCCTTTCAAAGTAGTCATTGCAAGTGTGCCAATTACAAGATCCCATTATTCAAATGAAAGCTAGAAAATTAAAATTTCAATTAAAAGACATTTAGAGCCACTATTTCCACTGCTACAACTAAGGGTAGGTAATATCCAGACTTTCTGAATCTTTGACAAATCACTAGAAGTTGACAATGGAGCAGATGCTTCAGTTGACATGTGACAGCTTGAGTCTACCCCGACCCTTAAACCTTGAATTGATTAAACTTACAGAAACTTTGAACGTTCATTACAAGAAAAAAAAAGTTATTCGAGTCGATTTATTTACGCGATAGCACTTGCCAACTCAAAAATATATTACTAGTGTTGGCAAGATAGGACCGTCTCAAAAACACCTTTATAGTATTATTTGAGTTGGTAGATTATACCGTCTCAAAATTATATATTTGTGTCAACAAAAGTTTTACCATTTCAAAAAAGGAAAAAAAAATATGAAAACGATGTAATTTTGGATAACCTAACAAATTTAATTTTTTTATCTAATTTTTTTGCTCTAAATTTGCCTCGCGTGTCTCTTCCTCCTGCCTATTGTGATCTTGTTTTTGCGTATGCATTTGATGCCATCATGAAAACATATGTATATATATATATATTAAATCGGTTCCATTTTTTAAACCTTATATATATCCTTTTCTATTTATTATTTATTATTTTATTTTGCCATAAATTCCATCCTAGTTCATCAACGAAGTAAGCAACTACTCTTCACTGGCACCACTGATTTTACCTAGAACCGGATGCACCCGGATGATTTTAGCCTAGGAAAACATCCTAACCACCTTTATAGACCTATTTGAGACATATTGGATGCCCTAGGGTTCATTCTTTTCTATTCTATCTTGACCTTACAAAAGTTCAAAAAAGGGTTTTATCTTTGTGTATTACTTATATATATATATATATATAAAATAGATTTTTCAAAAATGATCCATGTTGGCCTGTAGAATTTCACACATCTTTCTACCAATAAGATTCGCTTGAACAAAACGAAAATTTGGTAGCCATTTTATGATTGCTTGTTGATTTTCAACAAACGATAACAAAATAGTTTTTTCACAAAAATTTAAAGACTACTTAGATGAGTTTTTCTATTTTGTTTTGAGACTATTTTATTATTTAAATTGGACCAATTTTCCAAAACAATATGTGGTTCAAGCCTAAAATTTTTTGGATCACCTTTCTCCCCCTTGGGGTTAGCAAAAAACACAAAAAAAAATAGTGTGTAGCCCACATGTCCGAACCGGCCATGTGACACTTTTTTCAAGCCAAAAGATGGTCGGACTGGCTCTTTCGTGTGGTTCGGCTACGGTGCTTCATTTTCCTATTTTGCTCTCGACTGCACAATCAATTTTATCTGAATTCGTTTTTGTGAATCTCACATCATTTTTTAGTAAAAAATCAATCCTCCAAGAGCCTATATGAACCCATTCTCTCACATTATTTCCCATCCAATTTTTGAGTTCAAAATTCAAGTTTAGAATCCTTAGGTCAAGAAAGCTTTTCAATAAAATTTGGTCTTTTGGATTGTTTATCATAAAATTCATAATTTCAAATATAAAAAAAAAAAAATGGACAAATTTTAGGCCATAGTTCTTTCGATCCGATTATTGTTATTTTTTTTTTTAATATAAATAACAATTTAATAAACAATTAAATAATTATTTATTAAATGAGAATAGTTCAATTGGAATAAAATTCACCGTTATAAGAATTAAACTTTTTTGAAACATTTTATAAAAAAAAAATAATATTTATTTGTCCGCAATAAAACTTGATAGACCCATGTTAATTATGTTGTTTGATTTTAATGATATCTAAAATACATTATATTTTGTCATGATTTTAGTATATATTTTTATATTATTTGACACAAAATATTATCTGTTTAAAATATATGCTGTAAGATGTATTTGTATTAAATATTATTTAAATGGAAGTTACTGTGCTAATAAATATTTTGAAAATTTCACTGTTCACATTTTGAAAAATCCGGCCAATCACTATTCATCTTTTGACAAATTTATTACCCACGTGGGACAGTGAGTTATTTTTTTATTAGAATGTATTTAAAATCTCTACAACTACAAAAATTTTAAAAGGAGTATATATTTCATATCTATTATAAATGTTATTTTAAAGAAATTTTACGATGCATATAAATATTTTAATAGAGATTTTACTATGTATTCAAATATTTTAATAAAAAAGTTACTATGTAATTACTGTACACTCTTTGTTTTTTACAAGAAATATTTGAAAAAATTGTATTATCATTTATCGAAAGCGACGTTTGGCCAATTGTTTCAAACTTGCGTGTTCTCTGCGTGAATCCGAACTGCAATCTGAAGCGTCACCAAGTCAAAAAGAGAAGTGTGCCCATGTGATCCGTGATGTCAGAAGTGAAGCGTCTCTCCTCCCAATGGGTAGATTTTGTGTTATAAAAGGGTATTTTGCTCGGAGAAAAATACAAGTGTTGAAGAAAAAAATTATGTGATATTGAAGTCTCCCAAATATTGTGTTGTGTTCTTTCAGTGATTAATTATTTCTATTGAGAGCAAATATGTTGAGATTTTGGGCTTTTATTGTAAAAGGGTCTTGTATCCCTTATTCTTATTCTTGTAAAAAAAAGTGATAATTTTTGTGAGTGATTGGGGTTGATCACTTGTTTGTAAAGGTTCACTAGCACCCGTGAAGCTAGTGGTGTTGTTACTATTTGAAGAATAATAGAGAACTCTCAAGGAGAACTTGAGGAATGGACATAAGCCCGATTGTGCCGAACCACGATAAATTGCCGAGTTTGCTTTCTTTTCCCTTTACTCATTTTATTTTTTAGTACTTTCATATATATTGTTCTATATATTTATTTACCTATTTATTTATTTGGGTTAAAATTTAATTGACAATTTATTTAGAAACCCAATTCACCCCCCTCTTAGATTGTCTTCTGGTTACAATTGGTGTTAGAGCAATGGCTCTGGTATTATTTTGACTTAACAATTTTAGAGTTGATCAATGGCAATCAGGGATGGAACTTAGTGTACACCTACAGGGACTGTGGTCCCTCCGCTTTGTGTAAGAAGCTTGGTTGTTATGTATAGAATTGGTTCAACACTAGCAACTTCTTCTCCTACGTGGCCTTCCTCCCATTTAATTCTCATGTTTTTAATATTTTTTTTTTTAACATCTCTTTATAATATAATAGAAGAATGCTATATAAATTTTTGCAATGTGAAAGTTAAAAATATTGTAGTTATTTTGTGGTAGAGTTGAATTTATAGTGGGCATCTCTAAAGTGAAAGTTATGAATTATTATAGTTATATTATGGATGGTATAGTGTAAATGTTACAACCATTGTGGTGCAATTACTACGAACTATTTGGTGAAAAAAATTACAATTTGTTATGGTTATATTACATATATTGTGATAATGTGTATACGGAATGCACTTTAAGAGTGCACACCATAACAACTCCCTGACGTATTATGTTTTAAAATATATTTGTAATTATATTATTCACTTTATAAAACATAGAGGCTTAAATGAAATAGTAGTATCTCAGCCGATAAAAAATGATAATAAAATTAAATAGACAATTTTTGTCACTAAGTCAATCATTATTTCTCACTACTATAATGTAAGAACTCTTATTGATTAGTGATATTTCTGTTATATCAAATATTTAACAAAGTTTATCCATTTCCAACTAACTACTAATAGCAAAAAATCACAAGTGTTAATTGAATGAAAATCCATTGCCCTTAAATCCAACCCTACTTGTCTTCCCATCTTTATTTATTTATTTATTTATTTATTTTCTGCCCCCCCCCCCCAAATGATCA
>JAPPVO010005829.1:0-19935 GCA_030407325.1 Camellia japonica | reverse complement strand
TCCCAATTCGACCGCCCACTTGAGAATTCGGCCAGAAAGTCCGCCGTTCGACAAGGCCTTAGTGGAAACTCGGTCAGTTATGATGATGGTATGGGCGTGAAAATAGTGCGCCAACTTCCTTGAAGCCATCATCAATGCCAACGCAAGCTTTCCAAAGGCAAGTACCTCGACTCTGCTAGTAGCAAGGTTTTACTGACATAGAAGATTGGGAGGTGCTTGATTCCTTCAGCTCGGACTAGCACCGCACTGACGGCATGCTGTGAGACGGCAAGGTAAAGGTAGAGTTCCTCACTCGGCTTAGGTGTAACCAATAGTGGCGGAGAAGAAAGATATTCCTTGAGCTCGGCCAAAGCTCGGTCACACTCTTTGTCCCACGAGAACTTTGACTTCAATGCCTGAAGAAAGGGCGGCAGCGATCTGATGACCGGCTTATAAATCGATTAAGCGCGGCGGCCATCCCGGCCAGATGCTGCACGTCCTTAGCCGAGCTGGGCTGCTTCAACTCTTGCACGGCTCTTATCTGAGTAGGGTCTGCTTCGATGCCTCGGTTTGTGACTAGGAAACCCAAAAATTTTCGGACCCACACCAAAGGCACACTTGGACGCATTCAGGCGTAGCTTGTGCTTTTTGAGAATGGCGAACATCTCGGCCAAGTCGGACAAGTGGTCTGCTTGATGCCGGCTTTTAACCACCATATCATCAATGTAGGCCTCCATTGTCCGGCCAAGCAAAGGAGCAAACATCTTAGTCACCATCTTCTGAAAGGTTGCCCCGGCGTTCTTCAAACCAAAAGGCATGACGCGGTAACAGAAGAGTCCCCTGGAGTCGTGAAGGAGGTAATCTCTCGGTCAGGCCCATGCATGGCAATCTGATGGTAGCCGCGATAGGCGTCCAAAACTGAGCCTGTTATGTCCAGCCGTCAAGTCCACAAGCTGGTCAATTCGCGGCAAGGGGAAGCTATCCTTCGGACAAGCTCGATTCACAGTCTTGTAATCGACACAAACTCGCCACTTCCCGTTCTTCTTCGGCACCACGACCGTGTTGGAGATCCACCGAGGGTAGTGCACTTCCTGAATTGCTCGCGCCTCAAGCAAGTTTTTCACTTCCTCTGCAACTACCTCGGCGTGATGCAGCGCCGATCTCCTTGTTCGCTGAATGACTGGCTTCGCTCCGGGAAAGACATTGAGGTGATGGCAGATAAAACTTGGATCGAGGCCGGGCATGTCGTAAGGCGACCATGCGAAGACTTCGATGTTGGCCATCAAAAACTCAACCATTTCGGTCCTTTCTTGGGCAGTAAGGCTGGAGCCGAGCAGGAAGAACTTGTCCGGCTGCTCCATATCAATTCGCACCTCCACCAATTCCTCGACGGCTTTGTCCTCTGCCTTGGTGCCCACATCGTCAAGAACTCCCCGGTCTTCCGGTCCTTCTATCATTTGAACGAAGCCTTTAGCAGCCCGGCTGCCGTTCACTGCCACGAAGCACTGCTTTGACATGACTTGATCTCCCCAAATCTCCTCGATTGCCCCCATAGCCGAGGGGAATCTCATCACCTGATGGTAGGTCGACGCTACGGCTTGCATAGCGTGAAGCCCCTCCCAAGGATCAGGTTGTAAGTAGAAGGCACGTGTAACACCCAGAACTCCACTTGCTTGACCACGGATCCCGCTTTGACCGGCAGGATAATCTTTCCCAAAGGCCACTCCGCTGTGAGTTGAAACCAACCAGTGGCGAAGTTGCCGGAGCCAAGTCTGTCTCCCGGAGTTTGAGCTGCTTGAACGCGTCATAATACATGATCTCGACCGAGCTTCCCTGATCGATCAAGATCCGTTTGACATCAAATTCCTTGACGCGGAGTGTCACTACTAGGGCATCGTTGTGCGGCGTCTGGATACGCTCTAGATCCCTTGAGGTGAAACTAATCACATCTTTCTCTTCGGTCTTCCCTCTCTTGACCGCAGGCTGCACCGACAAAAACTTCCCTCATGTGTTCTGCCTTCTTGATCATACCCCGGAGCTCGCAAACACGCTCCGGTTCCACTATGCCGTGGATGACATTAATAACTCCTTGTGGTGGCGCATCTCGGTCATCCTGTCCCCGGGATCAACCGGAGCCTGGTTCGCCTTTACGCCCCCATCAATGTAAAGGTCTAGGTGTCGGCCGCGACTAGCTCTTCCAAGTGTTGCCTCAAAGGCAAACAATCCTCAGTCCGGTGGCCTCTCTCCCGTGGAATGTGCAACGATACCGCGGATTGTAACCCTTCTGTCCATCGCCCAACTTAGCCGAAACCGGACATACTCCTCGTCTCGGATTTCACTAAGTATGCGATAGATTGGAATCTTGAAGACCGTGGTTATGCCAGTCCTGGCCTTCAACCTTCTGTTTGCATCTGCAACGTCATCTCGGGGTAGTCATCCCGGTCATTCCGACGTCCTCTACCCCGGTTTTTCGATTCGAGCCACGGTCCGATTCCTCTGCTCGGTCACTTGAGCGGCTGGACTCCTGCCCAACTGCGTGCACTTTGCCTGCTGTCTTCTTGTCTGTTGCTACCGGAGTTGCCTTCACGGTAGAAGCGACGCATCATCCTCAACTCGGATGTGCTCGTTGATGCGTTGCATGAGCTGGCCCATGGACGTCGGTTGGTGCATGGTAAGCGAGTCCCGCAATCTATGTCCGACCGGGAGACCACGCTTGTATTGAGTGATTGCAAGGTTGACCGGGCAATCTAAGATCTCGTTGAAGGTCTCCCAATATCTGGAGTTGTATGCCTTCAATGTGTCGCTCGGTTCCATCTTGACACTCAGTAAATGATCCACTTCTTTTGGTGTTTTGGTGTTGGTTTTGAAGCGCGTCACAAAGGCTTCGGCCAACTGATGCCACCTCTCTATACTCCCCTCCGGCAGCCTTTCAAACCACTTCAAGCCTAGTTCGCCCAAACTTGACGGAAAGATGAGGCACATAAGAGCATCATTCCGCCTATGTCCGGCCATGACCTGTCGGAAATGACTTACATGCATGTAGGGATCGGTCTTCCCGTCGTACAATGTGAACTTTGGCTGGTGGAAGCCCGACGGAGAGGTGTTGTTTCTATTTCCAGGGAGAAAGGGTGGCGCTCAGCCTCGCCAAGTCTGAATCGACATGGAGCGGCGCTGCTTGGCGGGGTGGAGGCATTCCCACCTCCTCGCTGGCGCGAACTCCGTAGGATAGCCGCTGAAATGCCGGCACCCTTTGAGCCTCGCGCCGGCGAGCTCGTTCTTTTAAGACTGCCTGCAAATCTTCTGAATGAGCGGAATAAGAGTACCTTGACGTCGTCGCTGGACGTGAAGGCTGGTAAGTGCTATCTTGCGCGTTGGACTTCTCTGCATGCACGTTGGAATCACCAACCTTGTAACTTCGGGTAATAGAAATGGACGGAGTTTGTCGCTGACTCTGACTGCCTGAACGGTGGGGTTGGGTGCGCTCACTGTGGTCACCCACTCCAGCTACACCCTTCCCTTTGACATGCCGTTTCAGCTCTTCCATCTCTGCCGCCATTCGCCGGATGACGGCGTCCTGGTCCTTCAGCTTGTTTTCCAGGCGCCTGGCGTGTGAGTCTCTCCGCCGCCGATGTCCGTCTGGACTCCGTGAATGACCATGACTCCTACCGCGTTATCTCGCGCGTCTCCCGACTGTCCTCCTGGGAATGTCTCCAGATTCGCCATCGGAATGATGTCGGGATGCCCCTCTCTCCGTCTGCCTGACTCCGGAGTAACTCCGTCGATGGCGGACAACGGAAACTCTTCGTTGTTCGCCATGGTCGACGATCAGACGAGCGTAGAAGACAAGGTTTTATCTGCAAGCTTCCCACAGACGGCGCCAATTGTACGGGGAGCAAATATTCTGGTACGCCCGTACTCCTTTCCTCCAAGCTCCGTTTCTGTCCGATCACCTGAAAGCACAACGGCAGTGAGCTACCCGGCGGTGTGTGGCCGGAAAACCCCTCTGACGACCAAGTTAGCACACACCTTTGGATAGAGAGAGAGAGGAGAGAGTGTTTGGGTGTAAGAATGCCTTACAAAAGTGTTCATCTGTCGCGTATGGGGGTCGCAGACATGCCTATATACCCTTCTGCGCCCCAAAACTGCTCCCAATGGTCTCTCAACACGTGGCTCTGCTATCCCATCCGTCAGCACAAATCCTGCTGAGCATCACCTAATCTCAACTGCCCGCTCACTCTACTGGGAGCTCGGCAGCCGAGCTACACCATCTTGTCCGCCGACGGCCGTGCTATGCTTCATGTCCAAGCACTCCACAAGCCGAGCTCAATGAGACCGAGCTTCCTGCCGAGCACAGAACAGCTCGTGCTTAACTGTAGTCGGCCTTCCTGCCAGCAGCAGACCTCAGTGTACGTCGGCTGACCACACGCCTTTCCGGGCGCCGTCACTTAACTTGACTGGCTTCGCCTCCGCCAACATGTAGCTCGGTCAAACCTCGAGCGTTGCTTAACACATCCTTGGCCCAACACTTGCCCGACCACATCTATCCGGCAAAACTCTGTCCGGCCTAAATCTGTCCGGACCAGTACCAGATCATTAATCTCCCTCTCACCCTACTAAAATAGTCAAACCACCAAAAAAACCTAAAAAAAAACTCGCTTCTCAAACACTCACGTTAATGGTGAGGATGACAACCATAATAATAAGGGTTGGCAATTGCAATAGATAAGAATGACATTGATTATCGAGAGAAGTCGTTCAACTATTTGTCTTTAGTCACGTCATTCAGGCGGACTCTTTGATTTGGATGGACCAAATATTTTTCTAAAAAAGAAGGATAAATTATACTTTGTCTCATTTATTTTTGGCCACTTTTTTTTATTTATTTTTGTCTCTAATTTTATTTTTTTTCACTTTGACCTTTTATGTTTTAAGTTTTTCAGTTACTCTTAAAGTTAATTTATGTTCAAAATTAGACATAAAAAATATCATAATAATTATCATATAACATAGAATATATTATATTAGAGTTTAAGTTTATATCAGAGATGTGAATTATATATAATAAAATATTTTATATCCCTTAACTGTCAATATGTCATTTTTTGCCTAATTTTCGACATACATTAGATTTAGAAGTAAATTGAGAAAAATTTAAACATAAAGGGCTAAAGTAAAAAAATAAATTTCAAAGGCTAAAGTGAAAAAATAGCCAAACATAAAAAGGATAAAGTATAATATTTTAAAGGGAAAATTATTTAGAAGTCCTATTAGGGAGACTTATGCTACATATGGTCCTACTAAAAAACTTATGTTCCCATAAGTCCTGTAGGAAGTTTTTGACACATTTACCCTCAATATTAGTTATTAATATCATAAATAAGTAATAAAAACCATATATAGGAAATTGATATAAACGTAACGTAACGTGACACCTACATAAACGTAACGTGACACCTATATAAACGTAACGTGACATATCTACATAAACGTAACGTAACGTGACACCTATATAAACGTAACGTGACATATCTACATAAACGTAACGTAACGTGACACCTATATAAACGTAACGTGACATATCTACATAAACGTAACGTAACGTGACACCTATATAAACGTAACGTGACACCAATAGGAACGTAACGTAACACCTACATAAACGTAACGTGACATATCTACATAAACGTAACGTAACGTGACACCTATATAAACGTAACGTGATACCAATATGAACGTAACGTGACACCTACATAAACGTAACGTAACGTGACACTTATATAAACGTAATGTGACATTTACATAAACGTAACGTAATGTGTCACGTTACGTTTCGCAAACTTAATAAGTTTTTTATTTTTTTAATCTGTTTGTTTTGAAATAGATATATAATCTTAATATATTTTTATTTTGTATTATTAATTGTAAAATTTAAAAAAATTATACGTTTTTATTTACGTTTGTTTTGAAACTTTTGAAAAGCCACAGGTCCTGCAATCCATAGAAACAGAATTACATTGTCTAATCATGGTTGTTTACTATGTTGCGTAGCCAAGTAAAAGTTCTGATATTCCCAATTGCAAGCAAACACAAAAATACAGAGAATCAAAATAAAAGTGTAATCTGTAACCAATCAAGACGAACAGAAGAGAGAGAGCGCGAGAGAGGAGGATGAAGACCAACAGAAGAGAGAGAGAGCGAGAGAGGGAAGGTGTGAAAATCGGGGTAAAAAGATTAGGATCTTGTGGAATACATTCTTATGAAAATAGGACTTGAGACTCTATAAGAAATTACACAGGACTTAACCTAGCATAAGGTTCTGAAAAAGGACTTATAAATAAGTCTCCCTATTTTAAATGTTTTAATTAATTTTTAAAGTTTTGTCTATAATTTTTATTTACAAATATTTAACTTTTAAAAGTATTAATGAAAATATTTTGGAATGACGGTGTCACTAAGGAGCTTCTATATGAATTTTTTTTTAAAAGATAGTTTGAATAATCTACTTCCAGTCACGTTATAAATGTTAGTACTTTTTTTTGTACATATATTTATCGCCACGGGATTATTGACAAATCTATCTTTGAGATATAATAAAAGAGCAATGCTAGGGAGCTCGAAAATGAGCTCCCCGAATCCCCCTAATTTTGTTTTTTTTTTTTCAAAAGCAGAGAAGGAGGAGGAGAGGAGGAAGGAGGAGGACTGGAGGGGGCCATAACCACAGGGGGAGGAGGCGGCGGAGGCGGGGCCGGAGGCGAGCGACGGGCTGGGCGACGAGCTGACGAGCTGCGATCGGAGCTGCGACGAGCTCACGATCGCCGACGATCTGTAAGCTCTCTTCTCTCCCTCTCCCTCTCCCTCTTTCTCTTTCTCTCCCTCTCCCTCTTCCTCTGTCTCAGAGACGACCTGCGTGATGAAGAAGAAGAAAAAAAAAAAAAAAAAAAAAAAAGAATGCCTAAAACGACGTCGTTTTGGGCATTCGGGGGATTAGGAGGGGCCAAATTCGAGCTCTGAAACATTATTCATAATAAAATTGATCAAACCATTTTGTTTGTTTGTGTTACAAAGACATATTAGAATATTGGGAGCTTTTTCCATAAATCCATCTTTAATTACTTATGTTTCATACAATCCATATTCTTTTTGACTATTCCATTAGGTCCTATTTGAGATAAGAAAACCAAAATACCCTTTTCACCTACTTATGTTCTATTTAGTTCATATTATTTTCTTATGTTTCAATAAGTCTTATGGGTGACATAATTACCAAAATACCCCTAATGTGAATGTTCACACCGTCAATGTGAATGTTCATATCGTCAATGTGTAGGGGCCCGGCCCATGTACAATGTGAATATTCACATTGACATGTTAACATTCACATTGATAGGAGTGTAAAATTAGCCCGCGGCCTGTGGGCGGCCCGGGGCGAGCTCAGTCCGGCCCGTGACAATGTGAATATTCACATTGACATATTAACATTCACATTGATAGGACTGTAAAATTGGCCCGCGGCCTGTGGGCGGCCCGAAGCCTGCCCGTTGCCGGGGCGGGCCCGGCCCGTTGATAATGTGAATATTCACATTGACATGTTAACATTCACATTGATAAGAGTGTAAAATTGATTCGTGTCCCATGGGCGGCCCGGGGCGAGCCCGGCCCCGGCCCGTGACAATGTGAATATTCACATTGACATATTAACATTCACATTGATAGGAGTATAAAATTGGCCCGTGGGCGGCCTGAAGCCCGTCCGCTGCCCGGGGCGAGCCCGTGACAATGTGAATATTCACATTGACATATTAACATTCACATTGATAGGAGTGTAAAATTGGCCCGCGGCCCAAAGACGACAGCCTCAGGTCAGGCCGGTGGGCCTAGGCCTAGGCTCGAGCCTAGGCCGGGCTTGGGCGGGCCTGGCCATTTTTTTTTAATTCTTTTTAATTTTTTCTACCAAAATTTTATTATTTTCCACAAAAAAGGACATTGTGCCTCAAGCGGGCTGGGCCTCGGACCGAGCCTTGAATGGGCCTTAAGCGGGCCGATGGGCCGGGCGGGGCTTCAAATGATGGCCTAGGCCCTAGCCTAGGGTCTCGGACATACTCGGGCCCGGACCCAAACGAGTCTGCCCCGGGTCGTGGGCGGGCTTCGAGCAGCCCACGGGCGGCGGGCCAATTCTACATTCCTATCAATGTGCATGTTAACATGTCAATGTGAATATTCACATTGTCAACGAGCGGGGCCGGGTCTACCCCGGGCCGCGAGCGAGCTTCGGGCAGCGGGCAAATTTTACACTCCTATCAATGTTAATGTTAACATGTCAATGTGAATATTCATACTGTCACGGGTCGGGCCAAGCCCGCCTCGAGCTGCTGTCGGGCTTCGGGCCGCCCACGGGCTGCGGGCCAATTTTACACTCTTATCAATGTGAATGTTAACATGCCAATGTGAATATTCACATTGTCAATGGGCCGGGCCGGGCCCGCCCTGGGCTGCGGGCGGGCTTTGGCCGCCCATGGGCCGCGGGTCAATTTTATACTCTTATCAATGTGAATGTTAACATGTCAATGTGAATATTCACATTGTCAACAAGCCGGGCCGGGCCCGCCTCGGGCCGCCTACGGGCTGTGGGCGGGTTTCGGGTAGCCACGGGGCACGGGCCAATTTTATACTCTTATCAATGTGAATGTTAACATGTCAACGTGAATATTCACATTGTCAACAGGCTGGGCCGGGTCCGCCCCAGGCTGCCTACGGGCCGTGGGCGGGTTTTGGGCAGTCACAGGGCGCGGACCAATTTTATACTCTTATCAATGTGAATATTAATATGTCGAATAATGCTTGGGACCCCCTTTTGGGGGTCACCCCCTCACCCCCTTTGCCACGTGGCGGGTGGTGATTGGAGGAGCAGGAAAAAAAAGAAAAAGAAAAAGAAAATGAGACCAATGAGAGAGAGAGGGGGTCAATGGGGGTGGGGGAAAAATGGGGGATGAATCATTGTTGTAATATATCATTTACATTGTCAACGGGCCGGGCCGTCCACGGGCCGTGGGCGGGTTTTAGGCAGCCACGGGGCGCGGGCTAATTTTACACTCCTATCAATATGAATGTTAACATGTCAATGTGAATATTCATATTGTCAACAGGCCGGGCCGCGGGCGAGCTTTTGTCTGCCCACGGGACGCTGGCCAATTTTATACTCTTATCAATGTGAATGTTAACATGTCAATGTGAATATTCACATTGTCAACGGGCCGGGCCGAGTCCGCCCCGGGCCGCGGGCGGGCTTTTGGCCGCCCATGGGCCGCAGACCAATTTTATACTCTTATCAATGTGAATATTAGCATGTCAACATGAATATTCACATTGCCAACAGCCCGGACCAGGCCCGCCCCGGGCCGCCCATAGGCCGCGGGCGGGTTTCGCGCCGCCACGGGACGCGGGCCAATTTTATACTCCTATTAATGTGAATGTTGACATGTCAATGTGAATATTCACATTGTCAACGGGCCCGGCCCGCCCCGGCTCGCAGACGGGTTTCGGGTCGCCCACGGGCCAATTTTACATTCCTACCAATGTGAATTTTAAAATATGAATGTTCACATCATAAAATTGCTAACCGTTCAAAAAATATTTATAAAGGTATCAAAATTAAATATAAGGGCATAAGTGTCCAAGAAAATAGTGTAAATCAAGAAAAATGACTTTATGAAATAAAACTATACATACATGGGACTAAATGGGTTAAAAAATTCATTCATGAATTTCTTGAGTTAAAACACTTCTAAATGGGATTTATCAATAATTTTCCCTAGAATATTCCTGTAATAATGAAAACATATTCTATTTTTAAAGAATAATGAAATCGGAACCGCTACAGAGCTCGAGGAATACGGCTCGAATACAGGCTCGACACCAAAACGACGTCGTTTTGGTGTCGAGTCTGTATTTTTTATTTTTATTTTTTCTCTGGTTTTTGTTTCAGTTTCAGAAGAAGAAGAAGAAGAAGAAGAAGAAGGGAGAAGAAGAGAAGGGAGGAGGAGGAGGAGGAGGAGGAGGGAGGGGAGGGGGCCATAAATCTGCTGGAGGGGAGGCGGGGCGAGGCGGTGGCGGTGGTGCGACGATCGGCGAGGAGGCGACGAGCAGCGACGGGACGACGAGCAGCGGCGGCCGGGGTGACGCCCTCTCCTCCTCTGCGACGACCTCTTCCCCTCCCTTTCTCTCTTTCTCCTCCTCTTCCCCTCCCTTTCTCCCTTTCTCCCCCTCTTCCCCTCCCTTTCTCCCTTTCTCCCCTCTGTCTATTTTCGAGCCAGTATTCGAGCCCAAGAATTCGAGCACTGAAACATTTCCGTAATGAAATATCAAGAAAGCTCTTTATTGAATTATTGATAGAGAGAGAGAGAGAGATTGAATTGCAGGTGTATTGTAAATTCTGGAAGGTGGAAATGGCAAGATCGTAAGACTATAGGCATAAGAGCACCTGATCGGAAGAATTGCCATCCTTGATTACACCGAATCAACTCAAATCAAAATCTAACCATTGGATCAGACTTTCAACGATTTGAATATTGCCTAACACAAATGGGTATAATGATTGGACACACATGATTGAGACCGAATACCTTCTACACCGTTCAATCATGTGTTTGGACGATCAACAATTGTGATCGCACCTCTCCTCATCAGGTGATTGCCTTGCCAATTGTTGCGCTTCATTTTCTAGAGTAAGGTGTATTTCATCCTGTTGAGTGTCCTCTTACTTCTTATCCTGTTTTTAATTTGAATAAATTTTTTCATTAGGATTGTGGTTACTTCTATTAACTTTTTCTCCTCTTTCATCCAAGACTTCAAAGAGTATAGAGTCTACACATTAGACTTGCAGACAATTGATATAATTCAGTACATCTCTGTTATATGTTATGGAATTAGGTCCTCTCCAGTTCGATTGTTGTGGGCTTTGATTTGGACTCATTTTAATTATTCAAACCGTTCAATCTGTAAAGATCGTCAAGTACATTATTCTTGACAAAAATCATATTGATCAGATATCGATAGATATTTCATCATATCACATTTCTATAATGGCATGCATAATTTTCAAAATAAATTGTGATAGAAATGTGATATGATGAAATGCCTCTCGATATCCGATCACCATGATTTTGCAGAAATAATATACTCGATGAGTTCTACACATTGAATGGATTATCGAGATGAACCTAAATTAGGATTCAAAATGGCCCAATAGTACCCTCCAATCCAATAACAGACTAGAGATGAGCGAACTCCTATATTATCATAAAATGACGTTGTAAAACATTACTAATTGTATACAATTATTGAGAGGAAGAACCATAACATTGTTTAAAGAGGGCCATTAGATGGTATGACCATGAAATTTTGAAATAAGGCTTATCTACAATGGGCTTTCTGAAAGTTAGTCCCTAGTTGAATTTGGATCACTTGTCCCCTCTCATACTTCTTTTTTAGTCCCATTGAATTTTTTTGTTCAATAGGCCACTTTTATTCGTACGAATAGCTTCATAAACTGATAAAATTCAAAGACATTTAAGAAAAATAAAAAAATAAAAAATGAAAACCATAAGAGGATGCAAGTGACCTTGATTCACCCCTAACTCACCCTCTCTCACTCCACCACTGCTATGATTATCCATTAAACTTGATGAACCACAGTGAGGAGCTTTAATGCTCTCCAAAATAATTTGGAAAAGAAAAATGGTTTGCACACAGAAGTTTCATACAGAAAATCTCTTTAGAATGACGTGATTTTAGTATCTTTGAAACAATAATTCATTTTGATGAGTTTTTTAATTTGAAATGAATGAATATATATGTCATATCATTTTATACAAATATTTTTATTTAATTTATGTATTTGTATATTATTAAAACTAGTTATTTATGCATAAATAACTTAATGTATGAAAAAACTCAGAAAGTTTGGTATCTTCTTTTTTCATCTTATTTATTCAATCTCATATTACAATCTCTTTTCTATCCGTTATTACAAAATTATTTAAACCAGCAACAAAACTCCTTGAAATATATAAAAATAAGACCCAAGAAGCCATTGTCATCTTGTTCTTTATGGGATTTTCTAGCTTCTGGTCTGTTTAGTAGAGCTGTGGGAAAGTACTTATAGCTTATACCTTAACAGTTTATAACTTATAACTATGAACATAAACTGATTTCTAACTTATAAATTAAGCTTCTTCTACCCCACTCAAAGAATAAGTTGATTTCTGACTTACAAAAAGCTATAAGCTTTATTGTTAAGTTAAACCAAACACATCAAAATAACTTAAATTAAGCTGAAAGCTGAAATAAGCTGAAATATAGCTGTACCAAACAGGGCCTATATAGGGCTTTCTTTTAGAAAGTGTAAAGAGAATTGATGATTACAAATAAAAAAAAAAAAAAATTATACCTTTGATCTACGTAATTTATTTTTTGTGTTAATTTGGTTCCAATAATTCCAAATATTTGTTTTCCCTTTAATTTTTTTACATTATGTCAATTTAATTCAATTGATAATATCTATTAAAAAGTTGAACACAAATCAAAGGTAAAATGTTACATTCATCCAAAATGGAATGAACCATTTTAAACTGAACGCCAGTCCTCAAATCACTTTATTCTTGATTTTAGTTCAATTTTTAAAGATGCGTTGTAAATTGAATTAAAATGATACAATGTGAAAACTTAAAGCTAAAATTAATGTAATCAAAACTATAATAACCAAATTAATACAATAAGTAAACTACAAAAACTACAAGTACAATTTATCCTAAAAAGTATAGAAAAAAAAAAAAAAAAAAAAAAAAACCTAAGGAAGAACTGTTTTCATCAATGGTGACACGGGCTGCGTGTTACCACCTTCTAGGGTTTTGGGGTTGAAAAGTAGCAGCCGAGGGTGACCGAGTTGGGGTTACCATTGTGGCACGAAGACGAACCGGAAGGAGGTACAAAACCCTTTGGAAGCATGGCTGAGAAGGCCCTTGAGTTGAAGTTCTTGGTCTGCTTTCTCTTCATGGTCCTCCTTTCCATGCTCTTCTTCTTCTTGGTGTGTTCTTGTTTGCTCAACATGAATGGTGATGTGTTCTTGATAAAAAACTCTCGGTTCTGGCTTGGTATAGTTGATGGTGGATTCGCATTGACTTCATGTGATGAAGAAGGTGAAGCATAGGAGGAAGAGGAGATAAAGAGGAGGAGAAGGATGAGAATGGTGTAAAGGTTCAAAGTGTGATTGAAACCCATGAGACTTGAGGGAGTTGAGGCTACTGTGCATTTGTATTGTGAGAGAAAGAATTGGGATGGCAATAAACCCTACGGAGAGAGAGAGAGAGAGAGAGTTACTCTATGAAGAAAATAGTACACTAATATTTTTTCACAAAATTCTGTTTTCAATGACGTGACAATAACAGTAGCAACAGTAAGGATATACTTGTAAATTACATGGGTAGGTTTGTTTTCACTCTATTTTGTTGATTGGACAATATTATTAGATTTGCGGGACTCACTACGGGTTTTGTTTTAATAATTTGAACCGTTCAATTTGTAGAACTCGTCGAGTACTTTATTCTTATAAAAAAATCATGTTGATCGGATATCAATAGCTACTTGATTGGAGCAAATTTTTATCAACAATTTATTTTAAAAATTATATCTACTGTTGACAGAAATTTAATCTGATCAAATAGCTATCGATATTCGTTCAAAGTAATTTTTTTACTAGAATAAAGTACTTGACGAGTTTTAAATATCAAACGATTCAGATCATTAAAATAAGACCCGTGATGAATCTCTATAAACACAACAATAAACTCTAATTTGATCTCATACTGAAGAAAAATCTAACCCAAATTATATTCATATTGATGCGAATGATTTTAAATGAAAAGTGCATCATTTCATATAACAAGGAAAATATTATTCAAAATGTAATTAAATGTCATTTGACCGTTCACTTTATTTTAAAATGGTAAATCCACATACAATATCACCCCATTCCCTATATTTTTTTCACTACTCGTCTAAGAAGTTAAAAAATTGCTTAATTTTGAGACTTTCAACATACAATAATGTTATGATGATGGTATTTTTTAAATCATATTTTATTGATCATCTCATATATAATTTAATTGATCTCATCAATTATATTTGTTATTAATGTAAAGTTAACTTATGAAATAATAAATAAAATATAATAATTTCAACATTTTGTTTGACCGTAATGTACGTATAATGTTACACAATTATCATATTTTTTATCATATATTTTATGAATAGTATTAATTTAATAAGTCTCACCATATATATTATGAGTTAAATAACAAACTACAAAAAAAAAAAAAAAAAAAAATGTAATTAATATAAGATTAGTAATAAATGTGTACGTACATGTGTGTGTATATATTTGATCCCCTCGTGGCAATGTCAACATTCTGTGGGACATTCAGGCTACTCAGATCCGAATTGTACGAATTCCAGAAACCCAATGCTTAATTTGTGATTACCTGTAAACAGAAAATTTATTCACAATTTTTATAGATATAATTTAATTTGGGCATTTTATTTTAAAGAAAAACAAAAATAAAATCTCTTTTATTTACAAAGAAAAAAAAGGAAAAAAAGGAAGAGGAACAAAATCACTTCACTGTTGTATTATTTTTTGTTATAAATTTTTGGTAAAATAAAGTTTTTTTTAGGATTTATTGATAAATTGATTTCTATGGGGATATGACATTAGGTCTAAAGATTGATTTTTATATAAATAAAGACCTGATTAATGAAATATTTGGTGATAAGAACAAATTATTGTTTTGAAGATTTTTTTTTTTTTTTTTTTTTTTTGCATTTTTACTCCATTTGCTGCTAGATCACCATTGGCCAGCCCCGGACTCTAAAAAATGGTCAGAAAAGTCACCGACGATGACGTTTGGTGGTGGTGTTGGTAATATGAATAGATATACAGATTAAGTTAATAAATAGATAAGTGACATATAGACAAATAGGAAAATGATATGTAGACAAATAAATAAATAAATAAATAATACTTAGGCAAATAGGTGAATAGATGGGTGGTACGGATAGATAGGTGGACAGTAGACAAATAAACATATAGGTAGGAGTAATATAATCTTTCAAATTATTTTGTCATTTTGACTTCAAAAGAATCAGCTTGCTTGTTTTCATATTTCAGAAAACACTTTTCAGAAAATTTTACATTCTTTTTTCCTTGTTTTTTTGTTTTTACTGAATTTTTTTAATATTTTAAGCAATTTTTTTACTTTTTAGACACATCTAACATAAATACACCTAAAAAGTAAAAAAATTGTAAAAAAAATCTTTTAAAAATTCACTAAATACAAAAAAATACAAAAAAATACAATAATTCAGTATATTTTTATATTTATTAATTTTTTAAAATATTTTTTCACAGTTTTTTTACTTTTTAGATACATTTAACTAAAGTACATCTAAAAAAGTAAAAAAAATGTTTAAAATTTAAAAAATATTCACTAAAAACAAAAGAATACAAAAACTAAAAAAACTCAATTTTCAAAAAACTTAATCCAAAAAATTCAAACAAAACGCATTGAATAGTATTTGGGACAACTATGTCCAATTTTTTTTGAAATTGGACTTATGGCTCAAGTGCATTTTTCGATTGAATTGGGTTGGAGTTTCTTAAATACTTAATGAGTTGAACTCAAGATCGAACTCAAACTCAATTAATGCTTAACAAACAAGTTTAAACACCTAAAAACTCAACGAGGAACTAAATCCGTGCTCTATTTTGATTAGAATGCAGTATTTATGGTCTGTGTTTTCACATGCGTGTCAACGAAATGTCTGTTGTTTTGACTTATTGAGATCTTTCATTTCATTCCATGGCTTGAAAAGTCAATAACATGTATTTATTAATTTTGAGAGTGGAGTTTTGTAGGATGAAAATAAGAGGGAATGGGGCATGTGAGATTGCATCGTTGTGGGGGTGAAGGGAGATCTTGTTTCATGGGTTATGACTATTTTCGTGGCGTATACTCCACATTCATGCATGGAATGACTCTCTATAATATACTATTGAGTTTACACTTCACACAAATCTATATGCTTATGAAAATCATAAGAAAATTATTTTTCAAATTACTTTCACCTCAAAAAAAGAAAATTATAAGAAAATAATATTTGTTTTTGTTTTCTGGTTAATTTCACTTTCATCCCTTGAAATGTCATCATTTTTTTCATTTCATCGCTAAATTATTAATTTCGTCTATTTATATTCCGTTTATTTGAGTAGAAAATATTTTTCATATTTTTTAGTGTTTGGTACAATAAAAAACAAAAGTCAATAGAAAACATATTTTATGGTCAATATGAAACAAGTCTATTTACGTAGAAAATGTTTTTCACTTTTAAAAGAAGGAAAACAATTTTCGACTAAAATTTTAGTAATGTCACCACTCTACCACCACCGCTCTTACCTCCGCCACCACACCACCATCACCACGGGCACCGCACCATCACCGTTGCCACCACCGCCACCATCGCCCCACCACCTCCACCTCCACTCCACCTCCACTTTCGTCCCACCACCACACCACCACCACAACCACCTTAATATAAAAAAGTATTTTTTGGAAAAAAAAATTAATAAAAAAATTTTTCATTAGAAAATATTTCCGTCCAAACAAACAGAACATTAGTCCATAAATTTTCTAATTTTGGATCATAGGATCTAATTGAAGATAGTTTGTCCAAATCAACAACTTTTAAAACCAGTTTCGATGGGTAAAATGGTCATTTCAAAATTTAAACGACTTAAACTATACAATCAAATGCATTCACTATTTTGAAGTGAAAAATGGAGAAAAAAAAAAAAAAAAGTTTACCATATAACTTAGTTATGATCAACTATGGTTGCTATTTTTAGTTAGGGGTCTTTGATTGTGATCCATTATGTCCATTTGGTTATAACTAAAAGTAGTTTAATTATAATACAAAATGATATTAATATTATAAAATGTCAAGATTTATATATAGTATATTGTATATATTGTATTGTAGAATCTCATTTGATAGATCGTGTGATTTTATAGTATAACAAAATAAAGTATACACTTTCAACCACCAGCATTTCCTTTAGCCTTGCGGTATAGAGTATGTCATCTGGACAAAAGGTACAAGAGGTTAAGGATTCGAGTGCTGGTAGAGAGAGAGAGAGAGAATTGTGTAAAGCAAGAGGTATTCCAAAATACCTCCGTTTTTGCCTATGTGTTTTCAGGTGAAATTTAACAATTTATTTTTTTTGTTTTTAACAAATATTAGAATTTTTTTTTTTGGGGGGTAAGTGGAAAAGTGGCTTTGTTTGGTCTGAATTTTTAAATATTATATTTAAATGGGTTTTTGTTTGTCTTTATTGAACATTTTTCATATTTTTATGGTTTGAGTTTTTAAATATTATATTTAAATGGATTTTTGTTTGTCTTTATTGAACGTTTTTCATATTTTTAGTATTTTTTTTTACTTTTTAATACATCAAGATTAGATGCATGTGAAAGTTAAAAAATAAATAAATTAAAACATGAAAATAATTCACTAAAAATAAATAAAAATTCAAACAAAAATACACACATTTTTGTTCGAATTTTAATTTGGTTTTATTATTTTAAAAAATATTTTAGTCAATCTATTTTACTTTTTAGATGCATCTTAATTGGGTGCATCTAAGAAATTTAAAAAAACTAATTAAAATTTTCACAAAAAAATTACTAAAAATAAACAAAAGCTTATCTAAAAATAATTTTTTTTAAATCAAACCAAACATACAATAAAAATTCAAAAACATATTTTATGGTCAATATAAAACAAGTCTATTTACGTAGAAAATGTTTTTCACTTTTAAAAGAAGGAAAACAAATTTCGACTAAAATTTTATTAATGTCACCACTCTACCACCACCGCTCTCACCTCCACCACCACACCACCATCACCACGGGCACCGCCACCATCACCGTTGCCATGACCAATACTATCGCCCCACCACCTCCACCTCCACCACCACCACCACCACCACCACCACACCATAATATAAAAAAGTATTTTTTGGAAAAAAAAAATTAATAAAAAATATTTTTGATTAGAAAATATTTCCGTCCAAACAAACAGAACATTAGTCCATAAATTTTCTAATTTTGGATTATAGGATCTAATTGAAGATAGTTTGTCCAAATCAACAACTTTTAAAACCTGTTTCGATGGGTAAAATGGTCATTTCAAAATTTAAACGACTTAAACTATACAATCAAATGCATTCACTATTTTGAAGTGAAAAATGGAGAAAAAAAAAAAAAAAAGTTTACCATATAACTTAGTTATGATCTACTATGGTTGCTATTTTTAGTTAGGGGTCTTTGATTGTGATCCATTATGTCCATTTGGTTATAACTAAAAGTAGTTTAATTATAATACAAAATGATATTAATATTATAAAATGTCATGATTTATATATAGTATATTGTATATTGTATATTGTCTTGTAGAATCTCATTTGATGGATCGTGTGATTTTATAGTATAATAAAATAAAGTATACACTTCCAACCACCAGCACTACCTTTAGCCTTGGGTATAGAGTATGTCATCTGGACAAAAGGTACAAGAGGTTAAGGGTTCGAGTGCTGGTAGAGAGAGAGAGAGAGAATTGTGTAAAGCAAGAGGTATTCCAAAATACCTCCGTTTTTGCCTATGTGTTTTCAGGTGAAATTTAACAATTTATTTTTTTGTTTTTAACAAATATTAGATTTTTTTTTGGGGGGTAAGTGGAAAAGTGGCTTTGTTTGGTTTGAATTTTTAAATATTATATTTAAATGGGTTTTTGTTTGTCTTTATTGAACATTTTTCATATTTTTATGGTTTGAGTTTTTAAATATTATATTTAAATGGATTTTTGTTTGTCTTTATTGAACGTTTTTCATATTTTTAGTATTTTTTTTTACTTTTTCAATACATCAAGATTAGATGCATGTGAAAGTTAAAAAAAATAATTAAAACATGAAAATAATTCACTAAAAATAAGTAAAAATTCAAACAAAAATACACACATTTTTGTTCGAATTTTAATTTGGTTTTATTATTTTAAAAAATATTTTAGTCAATCTATTTTACTTTTTAGATGCATCTTAATTGGGTGCATCTAAGAAATATAAAAAAAATAATTAAAATTTTTTAAAAAAAATTACTTAAAATAAACAAAAGCTTATCTAAAAATAATTTTTTTAAAATCAAACCAAACATACAATAAAAATTCGAAAACATATTTTATGGTCAATATGAAACAAGTCTATTTACGTAGAAAATGTTTTTCACTTTTAAAAGAAGGAAAACAATTTTCGACTAAAATTTTATTAATGTCACCACTCTACCACCACCCCTCTCACCTCCGCCACCGTGCCACCATCACCACGGGCACCGCCACCATCACCGTTGCCATCACCGCCAACATCGCCCCACCACCTCCACCTCCACCTCCACCTCCACTTTCGTCCCACCACCACCACCCCCACCACAACCACCATAATATAAAAAAGTATTTTTTGGAAAAAAAAAATTAATAAAAAATATTTTTCATTAGAAAATATTTCCGTCCAAACAAACAGAACATTAGTCCATAAATTTTCTAATTTTGGATCATAGGATGTAATTGAAGATAGTTTGTCCAAATCAACAACTTTTAAAACCTGTTTCGATGGCAAAATGGTCATTTCAAAATTTAAACGACTTAAACTATACAATCAAATGCATTCACTATTTTGAAGTGAAAAATGGAGAAAAAAAAAAAAAAAAGTTTACCATATAACTTAGTTATGATCTACTATGGTTGCTATTTTTAGTTAGGGGTCTTTGATTGTGATCCATTATGTCCATTTGGTTATAA
>JAPPVO010005828.1:0-26679 GCA_030407325.1 Camellia japonica | reverse complement strand
GTTTTGTGCAGTTGACACTCGTGTGATTTTGCGCGTCGCACCGTTTTGTGCAGTTCACAGTCGCGCTATTTTGGCTGTCGCACTGTTTGTGCAGTTATCACTCGCGCTATTTTGCGCGTCGTACTGTTTTGTGCAGTTCACACTCGCGCTATTTTGTGCACTTCACACTCACGCTATTTTGCGCCTCGCACTGTTTTGTGCAGTTTATCACTCGCGCTATTTTGTGCGTCGCACTGTTTGGTGCAGCAGACACTCACGCTATTTTGCGCCGCGCACTGTTTCGTGCAGTTCACACTCGCGCGATGTTGCGCGTCGCACGTTTTGTGCAGTTTATCACTCGCGCTATTTTGCGCCTCGCTCTATTTTGTGCAGTTGACGCTCGCGCTATTCTACGCGTCGCACTGTGTTCTGCAGGTCACACTCGCGCTATTTTGCGCGTCGCACTGTTTTGTGCAGTTTACCGCTGGTGCTATTTTGCTCCTCGCACTATTTTGTGGAGTTGACACTCGTGCTATTTGCGCGTCGCACTGTTTGTGCAGTTCACACTCGCGCTGTTTTGGCCGTCAAACTATTTTGTGTAGTTTATCACTCGCGCGATTTTGCGCGTCGCACTGTTTTGTGCAGTTTATCACTCGCGCTATTTTGCGCCTCACACTATATTGTGCAGTTGACGGTCGCGCTATTTTGCACGTCGCACTGTTTTGTGCAGTTCACACTCGCGCTATTTTTCGCGTCGCACTGTTTTGTGCAGTTTACCGCTCGCGCTATTTTGCTCCTCGCACTGTTTTGTGGAGTTGACACTCGCGCTATTTTGCGCATCGCACTGTTTTGTGCAGTTCACACTCGCGCTATTTTGGCCGTTAAACTGTTTTGTGTAGTTTATCACACGCGCTATTTTGCGCGTCGCACCATTTTGTGCAGTTGACACTCGCGTTATTTTGCGCGTCGCACTGTTTTGTGCAGTTCACACTCGCGCTATTTTCCGCGTTGCACTTTTGTGCACTTTATCACTCGCGCTATTTTGCGCCTCGCACTGTTTTGTTCAGTTGACACTCGCGCTATTCTGCGCGTCGCACTGTTTTGTGCAGTTCACACTCGCGCTATTTTTTGCGTCGCACTGTTTTGTGCAGTTTATCACTCGCGCAATTTTGCTCGTCGCACTGTTTGGTGCAGTTGACACTCGTGCTATTTTGCGCGTCGCACTGTTTCGTGTAGTTCACACTCATGCGATTTTGCGCGTTGCACTGTTTTGTGCAGTTTATCACTCGCGCTATTTTGCGCCTCGCACTGTTTGTGCAGTTGACGCTCGTGTGTTTGCGCGTCGCACTGTTTTGTGCAGTTCACACTCGCGCTATTTTGCGCGTTGCACTGTTTTATGCTGTTTATCGCTCGCGCTATTTTGCGCCTCGCACTGTTTTGTGCACCTTATCGCTCGCGCTATTTTGCGCCTCGCACTGTTTTGTGCAGTTGACACTCGCGCTATTTTGCGCGTCGCACCGTTTTGTGCAGTTCACACTCGCGCTATTTTGGCCGTCGCACTGTTTTGTGCAGTTTTTCACTCGCGCTATTTTGCGCGTCGCACTGTTTTGTGCAGTTCACACTCGCGCTATTTTGCGCGTCGCACTATTTTGTGCGGTTCACACTCACGCTATTTTGCGCCTCGCACTGTTTTGTGCAGTTTATCACTCGCGCTATTTTGTGCGTCGCACTGTTTGGTGCAGTTGACACTCGCGCTATTTTGCGCGTCGCACTGTTTCGTGCAGTTCACACTCGCGCGATTTTGCGCGTCGCACTGTTTTGTGCAGTTTATCACTCGCGCTATTTTGCGCGTCGCACTGTTTTGTGCAGTTTATCACTCGCGCTATTTTACGCCTCGCACAATTTTGTTCAGTTGACGCTCCCGCTATTTTGCGCGTCGCACTGTTTTCTGTAGTTCACACTCGCGTATTTTACCATCGCACTGTTTTGTGCAGTTTACCGCTCGCGCTATTTTGCTCCTCACACTGTTTTGTGGAGTTGACATCGTGCTATTTGCGCATCGCACTGTTTGTGCAGTTCACACTCGCGCGTTTTGGCCGTCAAACTGTTTTGTGTAGTTTATCATCGCGTGATTTGCGCGTCGCACTGTTTGTGCAGTTTATCACTCGCGCTATTTTGCGCCTGCACTATTTTGTGCAATTGACGCTCGCGGCTATTTGCACGTCGCACTGGTTTGTGCAGTTCACACTCGCGCTATTTTCCGCGTCGCACTGTTTTGTGTAGTTTACCGCTCGCGCTATTTTGCTCCTCGCACTATTTTGTGGAGTGACACTCGCGATATTTTGCGCGTCACACTATTTTGTGTGCAGTTCACACTCACGCTATTTTGGCCGTCAAAACTGTTTTGTGTAGTTTATCACTCGCGCTATTTTGCGCGTCGCACAGTTTTGTGCAGTTGACACTCGCGTTATTTGCGCGTCGCACAATTTGTGTAGTCGCACTCGCGCTATTTGCCGCGTCGCACTTTTGTGCAGTTATCACTCGCGCTATTTTGCTCCTCGCCCTGTTTTGTGCAGTTGACACTCGTGCCATTTTGCGCGTCGCAACTGTTTGTGCAGTTCACACTCACGCAATTTTCGCGTCGCACTATTTTGTGCAGTTTATCACTCGCGCAAATTTTTGCGGTCGCACTGTTTGGTGCAGTTGACACTCGCGCTATTTGCGCGTCGCACTGTTCGTGTAGTTCACACTCATGCGATTTTGCGCGTTGCACTGTTTGCGCAGTTTATCACTCACGTGTTTTGTGCAGTTGACGCTCGTGCTGTTTGCCCGTCGCACTGTTTTGTGCAGTTCACACTCGCGCTATTTTGCGCGTCGCACTGTTTATGATGTTTATCGCTCGCGCTATTTTGGCCTCGCACTGTTTGTGCAGTTTATCCCTCGCGCTATTTTGCGCCTCGCACTATTTTGTGCAGTGACACTCGCGTATTTTGCGTCGCACCGTTTTGTTGCAGTTCACACTTGCGCTATTTTGGCCGTCGCATTGTTTTGTGTAGTTTTTTCACTCGCGCTATTTTGGGCGTCGCACTGTTTTGTGCAGGTCACACTCGCGCTATTTTGCGCGTCGCACTTTTTTGCAGTTCACACTCACGCTATTTTGCGCTCACAGTTTTGTGACAGTTTTATCACTCGCGCTATTTTGTGTGTCGCACTGTTTGGTGCAGTTGACACTCGCACTATTTTGTGCCTCCCACTGTTTCGTGCAATTCACACTCGCCCGATTTTGCGCGTGCACTGTTTTGTGCAGTTTGTCACTCGCGCTATTTGCGCGTCGCACTATTTTGTGCAGTTTATCACTCGCGCTATTTTGCGCCTCGCACTATTTTGTGCAGTTGACGCTCGTGTGCTATTTTGCGCGTCGCATGTTTCTGCAGTTCACACTCGCATTTTGCGCGTCGCACTGTTTTGTGCAGTTTACCGCTCGTGCTATTTTGCTCCTTGTACTATTTTGTGGGAGTTGACTCACTCGCACTATTTTGCGCGTCGCACTGTTTTGTGCAGTTACACTCGCGCTATTTTGGCCGTCAAACTGTTTTGTGTAGTTATCACTCGCGCTATTTTGCGGCTCGCCCTATTTTGTGTAGTTGACACTCGCGCTATTTTGCGCGTCGCACTGTTTTGTGCAGTTCACACTCGCTCTGTTTTTCGCGTCGCACTGTTTTGTGCAGTTTATCACTCGCGCAATTTTGCGCGTCGCACTGTTTGGTGCAGTTGACACTCGCGCTATTTTGCGCGTCGCACTGTTTTGTGTAGTTCACACTCATGCGATTTGCGCGTTGCACTGTTTTGTGTAGTTTAGCACTCGCGCTATTTTGCGCCTCGCACTGATTTGTGCAGTTGACGCTCGTGCCGTTTTGCGCGTCGCACTGTTTTGTGCAGTTCACACTCGCGCTATTTTGCGCGTCGCACTGTTTTATGTTGTTTATCGCTCGCGCTATTTTGCGCCTCGCACTGTTTTGTGCAGTTTATCGCTCGGCCTATTTTGCGCCTCGCACTGTTTTGTGCAGTTGACACTCGCGCTATTTTGCGCGTCGCACCATTTTGTGCAGTTCACACTCGCCCTATTTTGGCCGTCGCACTGTTTTGTGTAGTTTTTCGCTCGCGCTATTTTGCACGTCGCACTGTTTTGGGCAGTTCCCACTCACGCTATTTTGCGTGTCGCACTATTTTGTGCAGTTCACACTCACGCTATTTTGCGCCTCGCACTGTTTTGTGCAGTTTATCACTCACGCTATTTTGTGCGTCGCACTGTTTGGTGCTGTTGACACTCGCACTATTTTGTGCAGTTTATCACTCACGCTATTTTGCGCCTCGCACAGTTTCGTGCAGTTCACACTCGCGCGATTTTGCGCGTCGCACTGTTTTGTGCAGTTTATCACTCGCGCTATTTTGCGCGTCGCACTGTTTCGTGCAGTTTATCACTCGCGCTATTTTGCGCCTCGCACTATTTTTTGCAGTTGACGCTCTCGCTATTTTGCGCGTCGCACTGTTTCTGTAGTTCACACTCGCGCTATTTTGCGCGTCGCACTGTTTTTGCAGTTTACCGCTCGCGCTATTTTGCTCCTCGCACGTTTTGTGGAGTTGACACTCGTGCTATTTTGCGCGTCGCACTGTTTTGTGCAGTTCACACTCACGCTGGTTTGGCCGTCAAACTGTTTTGTGTAGTTTATCACTCGCGCGATTTTGCGCGTCGCACTGTTTTGTGCAGTTTATCACTCGCGCTATTTTGCGCCTCGCACTATTTTGTGCAGTTGACGCTCGCGCTATTTTGCACGTCGCACTGTTTTGTGCAGTTCACACTCGCGCTATTTTACGCGTCGCACTGTTTTGTGCAGTTTACCGCTCGCGCTATTTTGCTCCTCGCACTGTTTCGTGGAGTTGACACTCGCACTATTTTGTGCAGTTCACACTCACGCTATTTTGGCCGTCAAACTGTTTTGTGTAGTTTATCACTCGCGCTATTTTGCGCGTCGCACAGTTTTGTGCAGTTGACACTCGCGCTATTTTGCGCGTCGCACAATTTTGTGCAATTCGCACTCGCGCTATTTGCCGCGTCGCACTTTTGTGCAGTTTATCACTCGCGCTATTTTGCGCCTCGCCCTGTTTTGTGCAGTTGACACTCGTGCCATTTTGCGTGTCGCACTGTTTTGTGCAGTTCACACTCACGCAATTTTTCGCGTCGTACTATTTTGTGCAGTTTATCACTCCCGCAATTTTGCGCGTCGCACTGTTTGGTGCAGTTGACACTCGCGCTATTTTGCGCGTCGCACTGTTTCGTGTAGTTCACACTCATGCGATTTTGCGCGTTGCACTGTTTTGCGCAGTTTATCACTCGCGCTGTTTGGTGCAGTTGACGCTCGTGCTGTTTTGCGCGTCGCACTATTTTGTGCAGTTTACACTCGCGCTATTTTGCGCGTCGCACTGTTTTGTGCAGTTTATCGCTCGCGCTATTTTGCGCCTCGCACTGTTTTGTGCAGTTTATCGCTCGCGCTATTTTGCGCCTCGTACTGTTTTGTGCAGTTGACACTCGCGCTATTTTGCGCGTCGCACTGTTTTGTGCAGTTCACACTCGCGCTATTTTGGCCGTCGCACTGTTTTGTGCAGTTTATCACTCGCGCTATTTTGCGCGTCGCACTATTTTGTGCAGTTCACACTCACGCTATTTTGCGCCTCGCACTGTTTTGTGCAGTTTATCACTCGCGCTATTTTGTGCGTCGCACTGTTTTGTGCAGTTGACACTCGCGCTATTTTGTGCCTCGCACTGTTTCGTGCAGTTCACACTCGCGCGATTTTGCGCGTCGCACTGTTTTGTGCAGTTTATCACTCGCGCTATTTTGCGCCTCGCACTATTTTGTGCAGTTGACGCTCGCGCTATTTTGCGTGTCGCACTGTTTTCTACAGTTCACAGTCGCGCTATTTTGCGCGTCGCACTGTTTTCTGCAGTTTACCGCTCGCGCTATTTTGCCCCTCGCACTGTTTTGTGGAGTTGACACTCCGCTATTTTGCGCGTCGTACTGTTTTGTGCAGTTCACACTCGCGCTGTTTTGGCCATCAAACTGTTTTGTGTAGTTTATCACTCGCGCGATTTTGTGCGTCGCACTGTTTTGTGCAGTTTATCACTCGCGCTATTTTGCGCCTCGCACTATTTTGTGTAGTTGACGCTCGTCCTATTTTGCATGGCGCACTGTTTTGTGCAGTTCACACTCGCGCTATTTTCCGCGTCACACTGTTTTGTGCAGTTTACCGCTCGCGCTATTTTGCCCCTCGCACTATTTTGTGGAGTTGACACTCGCGCTATTTTGCGCGTCGCACTGTTTTGTGCAGTTCACACTCGCGCTGTTTTGGCCGTCAAACTGTTTTGTGTACTTTATCACTCGCGCTATTTTGCGCGTCACACTTTTTTGTGCAGTTCACACTCGCGCTATTTTCCGCGTCGCACTGTTTTGTGCAGTTTATCACTCGCGCTATTTTGCGCCTCGCCCTGTTTTGTGCAGTTGACACTCGCGCTATTTTGCGCGTCGCACTGTTTTGTGCAATTCACACTCGCGCTATTTTGCGCGTCGCACTATTTTATGTTGTTTATCGCTCGCGCTATTTTACGCCTCGCACTGTTTTGTGTAGTTTATCGGTCGCGCTATTTTGCGCCTCACACTGTTTTGTGCAGTTGACACTCGCGCTATTTTGCGCGTCGCACCGTTTTGTGCAGTTCACACTCGCGCTATTTTGGCCATCGCACTGTTTTGTGCAGTTTATCACTCGCGCTATTTTGCGCGTCGCACTGTTTTGTGCGGTTCACACTCGCGCTATTTTGCGCGTCGCACTCTTTTGTGCAGTTCACACTCACGCTATTTTGCGCCTCGCACTGTTTTGTGCAGTTTATCACTCGCGCTATTTTGTGCGTCGCATTGTTTGTGCAGCTGACACTCACGCTATTTTGCGCTTCGCACAGTTTCGTGCAGTTCACACTCGCGCGATGTTGTGCGTCGCACTGTTTTGTGCAGTTTATCACTCGCGCTATTTTTCGCGTCGCACTGTTTTGGCAGTTTATCACTCGCGCTATTTTGCGCCTCGCTCTATTTTGTGCAGTTGACGCTCGCGCTATTCTACGCGTCGCACTGTGTTCTGCAGTTCACACTCGTGCTATTTTGCGCGTCGCACTGTTTTGTGCAGTTTACCGCTCGTGCTATTTTGCTCCTCGCACAGTTTTGTGGAGTTGACACTCTCGGTATTTTGCGCGTCGTACTGTTTTGTGCAGTTCACACTCGCGCTGTTTTGGCCGTCAAACTGTTTTGTGTAGTTTATCACTCGCGCGATTTTGTGCGTCGCACTGTTTTGTGCAGTTTATCAATCGCGCTATTTTGCGCCTCGCACTATTTTGTGCATTTGACGCTCGTGCTATTTTGCAGTTGACACTCGCACTATTTTGTGCCTCGCACTGTTTCGTGCAATTCACACTCGCCCGATTTTGCGCGACGCACTGTTTTGTGCAGTTTGTCACTCGCGCTATTTTGCGCATCGCACTATTTTGTGCAGTTTATCACTCGCGCTATTTTGCGCCTCGCACTATTTTGTGCATTTGACGCTCGTGCTATTTTGCGCGTCGCACTGTTTTCTGCTGTTCACACTCGCGCTATTTTACGCGTCGCACTGTTTTGTGCAGTTTACCGCTCGTGCTATTTTGCTCCTCGCACTGCTTTGTGGAGTTGACACTCGCGCTATTTTGCGCGTCGCACTGTTTTGTGCAGTTTACACTCGCGCTATTTTGGCCGTCAAACAGTTTTGTGTAGTTTATCACTCGCGCTATTTTACGGCTCGCCCTGTTTTGTGCAGTTGACACTCGCGCTATTTTGCGCGTCGCACTGTTTTGTGCAGTTCACACTCGCTCTATTTTTCGCGTCGCACTGTTTTGTGTAGTTTGTCACTCGCGCAATTTGGCGCGTCGCACTGTTTTGTGCAGTTGACGCTCGTGCTGTTTTGCGCGTCGCACTGTTTTGTGCAGTTCACACTCGCGCTATTTTGCGAGTCGCACTGTTTTATGTTGTTTATCGCTCGCGCTATTTTGCGCCTCGCACTGTTTTGTGCAGTTGACACTCGCGCTATTTTGCGCGTCGCACCATTTTGTGCAGTTCACACTCACCCTATTTTGGCCGTCGCACTGTTTTGTGTAGTTTTTCACTCGCGCTATTTTGCGCGTCGCACTGTTTTGGGCAGTTCACACACACGCTATTTTGCGTGTCGCACTATTTTGTGCAGTTCACACTCACGCTATTTTGCGCCTCGCACTGTTTTGTGCAGTTTATCACTCACGCTATTTTGTGCGTCGCACTGTTTGGTGCTGTTGACACTCGCACTATTTTGTGCAGTTTATCACTCACGCTATTTTGCGCCTCGCACAGTTTCGTGCAGTTCACACTCGCGCGATTTTGCGCGTCGCACTGTTTTGTGCAGTTTATCACTCGCGCTATTTTGCACGTCGCACTGTTTCGTGCAGTTTATCACTCGCGCTATTTTGCGCCTCGCACTATTTTGTGCAGTTGACGCTCCCGCTGTTTTGCGCGTCGCACTGTTTTCTGTAGTTCACACTCGCGCTATTTTGCGCGTCGCACTGTTTTTTGCAGTTTACCGCTCGCGCTATTTTGCTCCTCGCACTGTTTTGTGGAGTTGACACTCGTGCTATTTTGCGCGTCGCACTGTTTTGTGCAGTTCACACTCACGCTGTTTTGGCCGTCAAACTGTTTTGTGTAGTTTATCACTCGCGCGATTTTGCGCGTCGCACTGTTTTGTGCAGTTTATCACTCGCGCTATTTTGCACCTCGCACTATTTTGTGCAGTTGACGCTCGCGCTATTTTGCACGTCGCACTGTTTTGTGCAGTTCACACTCGCGCTATTTTCCGCGTCACACTGTTTTGTGCAGTTTACCACTCGCGCTATGTTGCTCCTCGCACTGTTTCGTGAGTTGACACTCGCGATATTTTGCGCGTCGCACTATTTTGTGCCGTTCACACTCACGCTATTTTGCCCGTCAAACTGTTTTGTGTAGTTATAACTCGCGCTATTTTGCGCGTCGCACAGTTTTGTGCAGTTGACACTCGCGCTATTTTGCGCGTCGCACAATTTTGTGCAATTGCACTCGCGCTATTTGCCGCGTCGCACTTTTGTGCAGTTTATCACTCGCGCTATTTTGCGCCTTGCCCTGTTTTGTGCAGTTGACACTCGTGCCATTTTGCGTGTCGCACTGTTTGTGCAGTTCACACTCACGCAATTTTTCGCGTCGCACTATTTGTGCAGTTTATCACTCGTGCAATTTTGCGCGTCGCACTGTTTGGTGCAGTTGACACTCGCGCTATTTTGCGCGTCGCACTGTTTCGTGTAGTTCACACTCATGCGATTTTGCGCGTTGCACTGTTTTGCGCAGTTTATCACTCGCGCTGTTTTGTGCAGTTGACGCTCGTGCTGTTTTGCGTGTCGCACTATTTGTGCAGTTCACACTCGCGCTATTTTGTGCGTCGCACTGTTTTATGCTGTTATCGCTCGCGCTATTTTGCGCCTCGCACTGTTTTGTGCAGTTCACACTCACGCTGTTTTGGCCGTCAAACTGTTTTGTGTAGTTTATCACTCGCGCGATTTTGCGCGTCGCACTGTTTTGTGCAGTTTATCACTCGCGCTATTTTGCGCCTCGCACTATTTTGTGCAGTTGACGCTCGCGCTATTTTGCACGTCGCACTGTTTTGTGCAGTTCACACTCGCGCTATTTTCCGCGTCACACTGTTTTGTGCAGTTTACCACTCGCGCTATGTTGCTCCTCGCACTGTTTCGTGGAGTTGACACTCGCGATATTTTGCGCGTCGCACTATTTTGTGCCGTTCACACTCACGCTATTTTGCCCGTCAAACTGTTTTGTGTAGTTTATAACTCGCGCTATTTTGCGCGTCGCACAGTTTTGTGCAGTTGACACTCGCGCTATTTTGCGCGTCGCACAATTTTGTGCAATTCGCACTCGCGCTATTTGCCGCGTCGCACTTTTGTGCAGTTTATCACTCGCGCTATTTTGCGCCTTGCCCTGTTTTGTGCAGTTGACACTCGTGCCATTTTGCGTGTCGCACTGTTTGTGCAGTTCACACTCACGCAATTTTTCGCGTCGCACTATTTTGTGCAGTTTATCACTCGTGCAATTTTGCGCGTCGCACTGTTTGGTGCAGTTGACACTCGCGCTATTTTGCGCGTCGCACTGTTTCGTGTAGTTCACACTCATGCGATTTTGCGCGTTGCACTGTTTTGCGCAGTTTATCACTCGCGCTTTTGTGCAGTTGACGCTCGTGCTGTTTTGCGTGTCGCACTATTTTGTGCAGTTCACACTCGCGCTATTTTGTGCGTCGCACTGTTTTATGCTGTTTATCGCTCGCGCTATTTTGCGCTCGCACTGTTTTGTGCAGTTCACACTCACGCTGTTTTGGCCGTCAAACTGTTTTGTGTAGTTTATCACTCGCGCGATTTTGCGCGTCGCACTGTTTTGTGCAGTTTATCACTCGCGCTATTTTGCGCCTCGCACTATTTTGTGCAGTTGACGCTCGCGCTATTTTGCACGTCGCACTGTTTTGTGCAGTTCACACTCGCGCTATTTTCCGCGTCACACTGTTTTGTGCAGTTTACCACTCGCGCTATGTTGCTCCTCGCACTGTTTCGTGGAGTTGACACTCGCGATATTTTGCGCGTCGCACTATTTTGTGCCGTTCACACACGCTATTTTGCCCGTCAAACTGTTTTGTGTAGTTTATAACTCGCGCTATTTTGCGCGTCGCACAGTTTTGTGCAGTTGACACTCGCGCTATTTTGCGCGTCGCACAATTTTGTGCAATTCGCACTCGCGCTATTTGCCGCGTCGCACTTTTGTGCAGTTTATCACTCGCGCTATTTTGCGCCTTGCCCTTTTGTGCAGTTGACACTCGTGCCATTTTGCGTGTCGCACTGTTTGTGCAGTTCACACTCACGCAATTTTTCGCGTCGCACTATTTGTGCAGTTTATCACTCGTGCAATTTTGCGCGTCGCACTTTTGGTGCAGTTGACACTCGCGCTATTTTGCGCGTCGCACTGTTTCGTGTAGTTCACACTCATGCGATTTTGCGCGTTGCACTGTTTTGCGCAGTTTATCACTCGCGCTGTTTTGTGCAGTTGACGCTCGTGCTGTTTTGCGTGTCGCACTATTTTGTGCAGTTCACACTCGCGCTATTTTGTGCGTCGCACTGTTTTATGCTGTTTATCGCTCGCGCTATTTTGCGCCTCGCACTGTTTTGTGCAGTTCACACTCACGCTGTTTTGGCCGTCAAACTGTTTTGTGTAGTTTATCACTCGCGCGATTTTGCGCGTCGCACTGTTTTGTGCAGTTTATCACTCGCGCTATTTTGCGCCTCGCACTATTTGTGCAGTTGACGCTCGCGCTATTTTGCACGTCGCACTGTTTTGTGCAGTTCACACTCGCGCTATTTTCCGCGTCACACTGTTTTGTGCAGTTTACCACTCGCGCTATGTTGCTCCTCGCACTGTTTCGTGGAGTTGACACTCGCGATATTTTGCGCGTCGCACTATTTTGTGCCGTTCACACTCACGCTATTTTGCCCGTCAAACTGTTTTGTGTAGTTTATAACTCGCGCTATTTTGCGCGTCGCACAGTTTTGTGCAGTTGACACTCGCGCTATTTTGCGCGTCGCACAATTTTGTGCAATTCGCACTCGCGCTATTTGCCGCGTCGCACTTTTGTGCAGTTTATCACTCGCGCTATTTTGCGCCTTGCCCTGTTTTGTGCAGTTGACACTCGTGCCATTTTGCGTGTCGCACTGTTTTGTGCAGTTCACACTCACGCAATTTTTCGCGTCGCACTATTTTGTGCAGTTTATCACTCGTGCAATTTTGCGCGTCGCACTGTTTGGTGCAGTTGACACTCGCGCTATTTTGCGCGTCGCACTGTTTCGTGTAGTTCACACTCATGCGATTTTGCGCGTTGCACTGTTTTGCGCAGTTTATCACTCGCGCTGTTTTGTGCAGTTGACGCTCGTGCTGTTTTGCGCGTCGCACTATTTTGTGCAGTTTACACTCGCGCTATTTTGTGCGTCGCACTGTTTTATGCTGTTTATCGCTCGCGCTATTTTGCGCCTCGTACTGTTTTGTGCAGTTTATCGCTCGCGCTATTTTGCGCCTCGCACTGTTTTGTGCAGTTGACACTCGCGCTATTTTGCGCGTCACACCGTTTTGTGCAGTACACACTCGCGCTATTTTGGCCGTGGCACTGTTTTGTGCAGTTTTTCACTCGCGCTATTTTGCGCGTCGCACTATTTTGTGCAGTTCACACTCGCGCTATTTTGCGCGTCGCACTATGTTGTGCAGTTCACACTCATGCTATTTTGCGCCTCGCACTGTTTTGTGCAGTTTATCAATCGCGCTATTTTGTGCGTCGCACTGTTTTATGCAGTTGACACTCGCACTATTTTGTGCCTCGCACTGTTTCGTGCAATTCACACTCGCCCGATTTTGCGCGTCGCACTGTTTTGTGCAGTTTATCACTCGCGCTATTTTGCGCCTCGCACTATTTTGTGCAGTTGACGCTCGCGCTATTTTGCGTGTCGCACTGTTTTCTGCAGTTCACACTCGCGCTATTTTGCGCGTCGCACTGTTTTGTGCAGTTTACCGCTCGCGCTATTTTGCCCGTCGCACTGTTTTGTGGAGTTGACACTCTCGCTATTTTGCGCGTCGTACTGTTTTGTGCAGTTCACACTCGCGCTGTTTTGGCCATCAAACTGTTTTGTGTAGTTTATCACTCGCGCGATTTTGTGCGTCGCACTGTTTTGTGCAGTTTATCACTCGCGCTATTTTGCGCCTCGCACTATTTTGTGTAGTTGACGCTCGTCCTATTTTGCACGTCGCACTATTTTGTGCAGTTCACACTCGCGCTATTTTCCGCGTCGCACTATTTTGTGCAGTTTACCGCTCGTGCTATTTTGCTCCTCGCACTGTTTTGTGGAGTTGACACTCGCGCTATTTTGCGCGTCGCACTGTTTTGCGGAGTTGACACTCGCGCTGTTATGGCCATCAAACTGTTTTGTGTAGTTTATCACTCGCGCGATTTTGTGCGTCGCACTGTTTTGTGCAGTTTTTCACTCGCGCTATTTTGCGCGTCGCACTGTTTTGTGCAGATCACACTCGCGCTATTTTGCGCGTCGCACTATTTTGTGCGGTTCACGCTCATGCTACTTTGCGCCTCGCACTTTTTTGTGCAGTTTATCACTCATGCTATATTGTGCGTCGCACTGTTTGGTGCAGTTGACACTCGCACTATTTTGCACCTCGCACTGTTTCGTGCAGTTCACACTCGCGCGATTTTGCGCGTCGCACTGTTTTGTGCAGTTTATCACTCGCGCTATTTTGCGCGTCGCACTGTTTTGTGCAGTTTATCACTCGCGCTATTTTACGCCTCGCACTATTTTGTGCAGTTGACGCTCGCGCTATTTTGCGCGTCGCACTGTTTTCTGCAATTCACGCTCGCGCTATTTTGCGCGTCGCACTGTTTTCTGCAGTTTACAGCCCGCGCTATTTTCCTCCTCGCACTGTTTTATGGAGTTGACACTCGCGCTATTTTGCGCGTCGCACTGTATTGTGCTGTTCACACTCGCGCTGTTTTGGCCGTCAAATTGTTTTGTGTAGTTTATCACTCGCGCTATTTTGCGCGGCGCACTGTTTTGTGCCATTCACACTCGCGCTATTTTCCGCGTCGCACTGTTTTGTGCAGTTCATCACTCGCGCTATTTTGCGCCTCGCCTTGTTTTGTGCAGTTGACACTCGCGCTATTTTGCGCGTCGCACCATTTTGTGCAATTCACTCTCGTGCTATTTTGCGCGTCGCACTATTTTATGCTGTTTATCGCTCACGCTATTTTGCGCCTCGCACTATTTTGTGCAGTTTATCACTAGCGCAATTTTGCGCCTCGCCCTGTTTTGTGCAGTTGACACTCGCGCTATTTTGCGCGTCGCACTGTTTTGTGCAATTCACTCTCGTGCTATTTTGAGCATCGCACTATTTTATGCTGTTTATCGCTCGCGCTATTTTGCGCCTCGCACTGTTTTGTGCAGTTTATCGCTCGCACTATTTTGTGCCTCACACTGTTTTGTGCAGTTGACACTCGTGTGATTTTGCGCGTCGCACCGTTTTGTGCAGTTCACAGTCGCGCTATTTTGGCTGTCGCACTGTTTTGTGCAGTTTATCACTCGCGCTATTTTGCGCGTCGTACTGTTTTGTGCAGTTCACACTCGCGCTATTTTGTGCACTTCACACTCACGCTATTTTGCGCCTCGCACTGTTTTGTGCAGTTTATCACTCGCGCTATTTTGTGCGTCGCACTGTTTGGTGCAGCAGACACTCACGCTATTTTGCGCCGCGCACTGTTTCGTGCAGTTCACACTCGCGCGATGTTGCGCGTCGCACTGTTTTGTGCAGTTTATCACTCGCGCTATTTTGCGCCTCGCTCTATTTTGTGCAGTTGACGCTCGCGCTATTCTACGCGTCGCACTGTGTTCTGCAGGTCACACTCGCGCTATTTTGCGCGTCGCACTGTTTTGTGCAGTTTACCGCTGGTGCTATTTTGCTCCTCGCACTATTTTGTGGAGTTGACACTCGTGCTATTTTGCGCGTCGCACTGTTTTGTGCAGTTCACACTCGCGCTGTTTTGGCCGTCAAACTATTTTGTGTAGTTTATCACTCGCGCGATTTTGCGCGTCGCACTGTTTTGTGCAGTTTATCACTCGCGCTATTTTGCGCCTCGCACTATTTTGTGCAGTTGACGCTCGCGCTATTTTGCACGTCGCACTGTTTTGTGCAGTTCACACTCGCGCTATTTTCCGCGTCGCACTGTTTTGTGCAGTTTACCGCTCGCGCTATTTTGCTCCTCGCACTGTTTTGTGGAGTTGACACTCGCGCTATTTTGCGCATCGCACTGTTTTGTGCAGTTCACACTCGCGCTATTTTGGCCGTCAAACTGTTTTGTGTAGTTTATCACTCGCGCTATTTTGCGCGTCGCACTGTTTTCTGCAGTTGACACTCGCGCTATTTTGCGCGTCGCACTGTTTTGTGCAGTTCACACTCGCGCTATTTTCCGCGTCGCACTTTTGTGCACTTTATCACTCGCGCTATTTTGCGCCTCGTACTGTTTTGTGCAGTTGACACTCGCGCTATTTTGCGCGTCGCACTGTTTTGTGCAGTTCACACTCGCGCTATTTTTTGCGTCGCACTGTTTTGTGCAGTTTATCACTCGCGCAATTTTGCGCGTCGCACTGTTTGGTGCAGTTGACACTCGTGCTATTTTGCGCGTCGCACTGTTTCGTGTAGTTCACACTCATGCGATTTTGCGCGTTGCACTGTTTTGTGCAGTTTATCACTCGCGCTATTTTGCGCCTCGCACTGTTTTGTGCAGTTGACGCTCGTGCTGTTTTGCGCGTCGCACTGTTTTGTGCAGTTCACACTCGCGCTATTTTGCGCGTTGCACTGTTTTATGCTGTTTATCGCTCGCGCTATTTTGCGCCTCGCACTGTTTTGTGCAGCTTATCGCTCGCGCTATTTTGCGCCTCGCACTGTTTTGTGCAGTTGACACTCGCGCTATTTTGCGCGTAGCACCGTTTTGTGCAGTTCACCCTCGCGCTATTTTGGCCGTCGCACTGTTTTGTGCAGTTTTTCACTCGCGCTATTTTGCGCGTTGCACTGTTTTGTGCAGTTCACACACGCGCTATTTTGCGCATCGCACTATTTTGTGCGGTTCACACTCACGCTATTTTGCGCCTCGCACTGTTTTGTGCAGTTTATCACTCGCGCTATTTTGTGCGTCGCACTGTTTGGTGCAGTTGACACTCGCACTATTTTGCGCCTAGCACTGTTTCGTGCAGTGCACACTCGCACGATTTTGCACGTCGCACTGTTTTGTGCAGTTTATCACTCGCGCTATTTTGCGCGTCGCATTGTTTTGTGCAGTTTATGACTCGCGCTATTTGACGCCTCGCACAATTTTGTTCAGTTGACGCTCCCGCTATTTTGCGCGTCGCACTGTTTTCTGTAGTTCACACTCGCGCTATTTTACACATCGCACTGTTTTGTGCAGTTTACCGCTCGCGCTATTTTGCTCCTCACACTGTTTTGTGGAGTTGACACTCGTGCTATTTTGCGCATCGCACTGTTTTGTGCAGTTCACACTCGCGCTGTTTTGGCCGTCAAACTGTTTTGTGTAGTTTATCACTCGCGTGATTTTGCGCGTCGCACTGTTTTGTGCAGTTTATCACTCGCGCTATTTTGCGCCTCGCACTATTTTGTGCAATTGACGCTCGCGCTATTTTGCACGTCGCACTGGTTTGTGCAGTTCACACTCGCGCTATTTTCCGCGTCGCACTGTTTTGTGTAGTTTACCGCTCGCGCTATTTTGCTCCTCGCACTATTTTGTGGAGTTGACACTCGCGATATTTTGCGCGTCACACTATTTTGTGTGCAGTTCACACTCACGCTATTTTGGCCGTCAAACTGTTTTGTGTAGTTTATCACTCGCGCTATTTTGCGCGTCGCACAGTTTTGTGCAGTTGACACTCGCGTTATTTTGCGCGTCGCACAATTTTGTGTAGTTCGCACTCGCGCTATTTGCCGCGTCGCACTTTTGTGCAGTTTATCACTCGCGCTATTTTGCTCCTCGCCCTGTTTTGTGCAGTTGACACTCGTGCCATTTTGCGCGTCGCACTGTTTTGTGCAGTTCACACTCACGCAATTTTTCGCGTCGCACTATTTTGTGCAGTTTATCACTCGCGCAATTTTGCGCGTCGCACTGTTTGGTGCAGTTGACACTCGCGCTATTTTGCGCGTCGCACTGTTTCGTGTAGTTCACACTCATGCGATTTTGCGCGTTGCACTGTTTTGCGCAGTTTATCACTCACGCTGTTTTGTGCAGTTGACGCTCGTGCTGTTTTGCCCGTCGCACTGTTTTGTGCAGTTCACACTCGCGCTATTTTGCGCGTCGCACTGTTTTATGCTGTTTATCGCTCGCGCTATTTTGCGCCTCGCACTGTTTTGTGCAGTTTATCCCTCGCGCTATTTTGCGCCTCGCACTATTTTGTGCAGTTGACACTCGCGCTATTTTGCGCGTCGCACCGTTTTGTGCAGTTCACACTTGCGCTATTTTGGCCGTCGCATTGTTTTGTGTAGTTTTTCACTCGCGCTATTTTGGGCGTCGCACTGTTTTGTGCAGGTCACACTCGCGCTATTTTGCGCGTCGCACTATTTTGTGCAGTTCACACTCACGCTATTTTGCGCCTCGCACAGTTTTGTGCAGTTTATCACTCGCGCTATTTTGTGTGTCGCACTGTTTGGTGCAGTTGACACTCGCACTATTTTGTGCCTCCCACTGTTTCGTGCAATTCACACTCGCCCGATTTTGCGCGTCGCACTGTTTTGTGCAGTTTGTCACTCGCGCTATTTTGCGCGTCGCACTATTTTGTGCAGTTTATCACTCGCGCTATTTTGCGCCTCGCACTATTTTGTGCAGTTGACGCTCGTGCTATTTTGCGCGTCGCACTGTTTTCTGCAGTTCACACTCCCGCTATTTTGCGCGTCGCACTGTTTTGTGCAGTTTACCGCTCGTGCTATTTTGCTCCTTGTACTATTTTGTGGAGTTGACACTCGCACTATTTTGCGCGTCGCACTGTTTTGTGCAGTTTACACTCGCGCTATTTTGGCCGTCAAACTGTTTTGTGTAGTTTATCACTCGCGCTATTTTGCGGCTCGCCCTATTTTGTGTAGTTGACACTCGCGCTATTTTGCGCGTCGCACTGTTTTGTGCAGTTCACACTCGCTCTGTTTTTCGCGTCGCACTGTTTTGTGCAGTTTATCACTCGCGCAATTTTGCGCGTCGCACTGTTTGGTGCAGTTGACACTCGCGCTATTTTGCGCGTCGCACTGTTTCGTGTAGTTCACACTCATGCGATTTGCGCGTTGCACTGTTTTGTGTAGTTTATCACTCGCGCTATTTTGCGCCTCGCACTGTTTTGTGCAGTTGACGCTCGTGCTGTTTTGCGCGTCGCACTGTTTTGTGCAGTTCACACTCGCGCTATTTTGCACGTCGCACTGTTTTATGTTGTTTATCGCTCGCGCTATTTTGCGCCTCGCACTGTTTTGTGCAGTTTATCGCTCGGCCTATTTTGCGCCTCGCACTGTTTTGTGCAGTTGACACTCGCGCTATTTTGCGCGTCGCACCATTTTGTGCAGTTCACACTCGCCCTATTTTGGCCGTCGCACTGTTTTGTGTAGTTTTTCACTCGCGCTATTTTGCACGTCGCACTGTTTTGGGCAGTTCACACTCACGCTATTTTGCGTGTCGCACTATTTTGTGCAGTTCACACTCACGCTATTTTGCGCCTCGCACTGTTTTGTGCAGTTTATCACTCACGCTATTTTGTGCGTCGCACTGTTTGGTGCTGTTGACACTCGCACTATTTTGTGCAGTTTATCACTCACGCTATTTTGCGCCTCGCACAGTTTCGTGCAGTTCACACTCGCGCGATTTTGCGCGTCGCACTGTTTTGTGCAGTTTATCACTCGCGCTATTTTGCGCGTCGCACTGTTTCGTGCAGTTTATCACTCGCGCTATTTTGCGCCTCGCACTATTTTTTGCAGTTGACGCTCTCGCTATTTTGCGCGTCGCACTGTTTCTGTAGTTCACACTCGCGCTATTTTGCGCGTCGCACTGTTTTTGCAGTTTACCGCTCGCGCTATTTTGCTCCTCGCACTGTTTTGTGGAGTTGACACTCGTGCTATTTTGCGCGTCGCACTGTTTTGTGCAGTTCACACTCGCGCTGTTTTGGCCGTCAAACTGTTTTGTGTAGTTTATCACTCGCGCGATTTTGCGCGTCGCACTGTTTTGTGCAGTTTATCACTCGCGCTATTTTGCGCCTCGCACTATTTTGTGCAGTTGACGCTCGCGCTATTTTGCACGTCGCACTGTTTTGTGCAGTTCACACTCGCGCTATTTTCCGCGTCGCACTGTTTTGTGCAGTTTACCGCTCGCGCTATTTTGCTCCTCGCACTGTTTTGTGGAGTTGACACTCGCACTATTTTGTGCAGTTCACACTCACGCTATTTTGGCCGTCAAACTGTTTTGTGTAGTTTATCACTCGCGCTATTTTGCGCGTCGCACAGTTTTGTGCAGTTGACACTCGCGCTATTTTGCGCGTCGCACAATTTTGTGCAATTCGCACTCGCGCTATTTGCCGCGTCGCACTTTTGTGCAGTTTATCACTCGCGCTATTTTGCGCCTCGCCCTGTTTTGTGCAGTTGACACTCGTGCCATTTTGCGTGTCGCACTGTTTTGTGCAGTTCACACTCACGCAATTTTTCGCGTCGTACTATTTTGTGCAGTTTATCACTCCCGCAATTTTGCGCGTCGCACTGTTTGGTGCAGTTGACACTCGCGCTATTTTGCGCGTCGCACTGTTTCGTGTAGTTCACACTCATGCGATTTTGCGCGTTGCACTGTTTTGCGCAGTTTATCACTCGCGCTGTTTTGTGCAGTTGACGCTCGTGCTGTTTTGCGCGTCGCACTATTTTGTGCAGTTTACACTCGCGCTATTTTGCGCGTCGCACTGTTTTATGCTGTTTATCGCTCGCGCTATTTTGCGCCTCGCACTGTTTTGTGCAGTTTATCGCTCGCGCTATTTTGCGCCTCGTACTGTTTTGTGCAGTTGACACTCGCGCTATTTTGCGCGTCGCACCGTTTTGTGCAGTACACACTCGCGCTATTTTGGCCGTGGCACTGTTTTGTGCAGTTTTTCACTCGCGCTATTTTGCGCGTCGCACTATGTTGTGCAGTTCACACTCACGCTATTTTGCGCCTCGCACTGTTTTGTGCAGTTTATCACTCGCGCTATTTTGTGCGTCGCACTGTTTTGTGCAGTTGACACTCGCACTATTTTGTGCCTCGCACTGTTTCGTGCAATTCACACTCGCCCGATTTTGCGCGTCGCACTGTTTTGTGCAGTTTATCACTCGCGCTATTTTGCGCCTCGCACTATTTTGTGCAGTTGACGCTCGCGCTATTTTGCGTGTCGCACTGTTTTCTACAGTTCACAGTCGCGCTATTTTGCGCGTCGCACTGTTTTCTGCAGTTTACCGCTCGCGCTATTTTGCCCCTCGCACTGTTTTGTGGAGTTGACACTCCGCTATTTTGCGCGTCGTACTGTTTTGTGCAGTTCACACTCGCGCTGTTTTGGCCATCAAACTGTTTTGTGTAGTTTATCACTCGCGCGATTTTGTGCGTCGCACTGTTTTGTGCAGTTTATCACTCGCGCTATTTTGCGCCTCGCACTATTTTGTGTAGTTGACGCTCGTCCTATTTTGCATGGCGCACTGTTTTGTGCAGTTCACACTCGCGCTATTTTCCGCGTCGCACTGTTTTGTGCAGTTTACCGCTCGTGCTATTTTGCTCCTCGCACTGTTTTGTGGAGTTGACACTCGCGCTATTTTGCGCGTCGCACTGTTTTGTGGAGTTGACACTCGCGCTGTTTTGGCCGTCAAACTGTTTTGTGTAGTTTATCACTCGCGCTATTTTGCGCGTCACACTTTTTTGTGCCGTTCACACTCGCGCTATTTTCCGCGTCGCACTGTTTTGTGCAGTTTATCACTCGCGCTATTTTGCGCCTCGCCCTGTTTTGTGCAGTTGACACTCGCGCTATTTTGCGCGTCGCATTGTTTTGTGCAATTCACACTCGCGCTATTTTGCGCGTCGCACTATTTTATGCTGTTTATCGCTCGCACTATTTTGCGCCTCGCACTGTTTTGTGTAGTTTATCGCTCGCACTATTTTGCGCCTCACACTGTTTTGTGGAGTTGACACTCGCGCTATTTTGCACGTCGCACCGTTTTGTGCAGTTCACAATCGCGCTATTTTGGCTGTCGCACTGTTTTGTGCAGTTTATCACTCTCGCTATTTTGCGCGTCGCACTATTTTGTACAGTACACACTCGCACTATTTTACGCGTCGCACTCTTTTGTGCAGTTCACACTCACGCTATTTTGCGTCTCGCACTGTTTTGTGCAGTTTATCACTCGCGCTATTTTGTGCGTCGCATTGTTTGTGCAGCTGACACTCACGCTATTTTGCGCTTCGCACAGTTTCGTGCAGTTCACACTCGCGCGATGTTGTGCGTCGCACTGTTTTGTGCAGTTTATCACTCGCGCTATTTTGCGCGTCGCACTGTTTTTGGCAGTTTATCACTCGCGCTATTTTGCGCCTCGCACTATTTTGTGCAGTTGACGCTCGCGCTATTCTACGCGTCGCACTGTGTCCTGCAGTTCACACTTGCGCTATTTTGCGCGTCGCACTGTTTTGTGCAGTTTACCGCTCGCGCTATTTTGCTCCTCGCACCGTTTTGTGGAGTTGACACTCACGCTATTTTGCGCGTCGCACTGTTTTGTGCAGTTCACACTCGCGCTGTTTTGGCCGTCAAACTGTTTTGTGTAGTTTATCACTCGCGCGATTTTGCGCGTCGCACTGTTTTGTGCAGTTTATCACTCGCGCTATTTTGCGCCTCGCACTATTTTGTGCATTTGACGCTCGTGCTATTTTGCAGTTGACACTCGCACTATTTTGTGCCTCGCACTGTTTCGTGCAATTCACACTCGCCCGATTTTGCGCGACGCACTGTTTTGTGCAGTTTGTCACTCGCGCTATTTTGCGCATCGCACTATTTTGTGCAGTTTATCACTCGCGCTATTTTGCGCCTCGCACTATTTTGTGCATTTGACGCTCGTGCTATTTTGCGCGTCGCACTGTTTTCTGCTGTTCACACTCGCGCTATTTTACGCGTCGCACTGTTTTGTGCAGTTTACCGCTCGTGCTATTTTGCTCCTCGCACTGCTTTGTGGAGTTGACACTCGCGCTATTTTGCGCGTCGCACTGTTTTGTGCAGTTTACACTCGCGCTATTTTGGCCGTCAAACAGTTTTGTGTAGTTTATCACTCGCGCTATTTTACGGCTCGCCCTGTTTTGTGCAGTTGACACTCGCGCTATTTTGCGCGTCGCACTGTTTTGTGCAGTTCACACTCGCTCTATTTTTCGCGTCGCACTGTTTTGTGTAGTTTGTCACTCGCGCAATTTGGCGCGTCGCACTGTTTTGTGCAGTTGACGCTCGTGCTGTTTTGCGCGTCGCACTGTTTTGTGCAGTTCACACTCGCGCTATTTTGCGAGTCGCACTGTTTTATGTTGTTTATCGCTCGCGCTATTTTGCGCCTCGCACTGTTTTGTGCAGTTGACACTCGCGCTATTTTGCGCGTCGCACCATTTTGTGCAGTTCACACTCACCCTATTTTGGCCGTCGCACTGTTTTGTGTAGTTTTTCACTCGCGCTATTTTGCGCGTCGCACTGTTTTGGGCAGTTCACACACACGCTATTTTGCGTGTCGCACTATTTTGTGCAGTTCACACTCACGCTATTTTGCGCCTCGCACTGTTTTGTGCAGTTTATCACTCACGCTATTTTGTGCGTCGCACTGTTTGGTGCTGTTGACACTCGCACTATTTTGTGCAGTTTATCACTCACGCTATTTTGCGCCTCGCACAGTTTCGTGCAGTTCACACTCGCGCGATTTTGCGCGTCGCACTGTTTTGTGCAGTTTATCACTCGCGCTATTTTGCACGTCACACTGTTTCGTGCAGTTTATCACTCGCGCTATTTTGCGCCTCGCACTATTTTGTGCAGTTGACGCTCCCGCTGTTTTGCGCGTCGCACTGTTTTCTGTAGTTCACACTCGCGCTATTTTGCGCGTCGCACTGTTTTTTGCAGTTTACCGCTCGCGCTATTTTGCTCCTCGCACTGTTTTGTGGAGTTGACACTCGTGCTATTTTGCGCGTCGCACTGTTTTGTGCAGTTCACACTCACGCTGTTTTGGCCGTCAAACTGTTTTGTGTAGTTTATCACTCGCGCGATTTTGCGCGTCGCACTGTTTTGTGCAGTTTATCACTCGCGCTATTTTGCACCTCGCACTATTTTGTGCAGTTGACGCTCGCGCTATTTTGCACGTCGCACTGTTTTGTGCAGTTCACACTCGCGCTATTTTCCGCGTCACACTGTTTTGTGCAGTTTACCACTCGCGCTATGTTGCTCCTCGCACTGTTTCGTGAGTTGACACTCGCGATATTTTGCGCGTCGCACTATTTTGTGCCGTTCACACTCACGCTATTTTGCCCGTCAAACTGTTTTGTGTAGTTATAACTCGCGCTATTTTGCGCGTCGCACAGTTTTGTGCAGTTGACACTCGCGCTATTTTGCGCGTCGCACAATTTTGTGCAATTGCACTCGCGCTATTTGCCGCGTCGCACTTTTGTGCAGTTTATCACTCGCGCTATTTTGCGCCTTGCCCTGTTTTGTGCAGTTGACACTCGTGCCATTTTGCGTGTCGCACTGTTTGTGCAGTTCACACTCACGCAATTTTTCGCGTCGCACTATTTGTGCAGTTTATCACTCGTGCAATTTTGCGCGTCGCACTGTTTGGTGCAGTTGACACTCGCGCTATTTTGCGCGTCGCACTGTTTCGTGTAGTTCACACTCATGCGATTTTGCGCGTTGCACTGTTTTGCGCAGTTTATCACTCGCGCTGTTTTGTGCAGTTGACGCTCGTGCTGTTTTGCGTGTCGCACTATTTGTGCAGTTCACACTCGCGCTATTTTGTGCGTCGCACTGTTTTATGCTGTTATCGCTCGCGCTATTTTGCGCCTCGCACTGTTTTGTGCAGTTCACACTCACGCTGTTTTGGCCGTCAAACTGTTTTGTGTAGTTTATCACTCGCGCGATTTTGCGCGTCGCACTGTTTTGTGCAGTTTATCACTCGCGCTATTTTGCGCCTCGCACTATTTTGTGCAGTTGACGCTCGCGCTATTTTGCACGTCGCACTGTTTTGTGCAGTTCACACTCGCGCTATTTTCCGCGTCACACTGTTTTGTGCAGTTTACCACTCGCGCTATGTTGCTCCTCGCACTGTTTCGTGGAGTTGACACTCGCGATATTTTGCGCGTCGCACTATTTTGTGCCGTTCACACTCACGCTATTTTGCCCGTCAAACTGTTTTGTGTAGTTTATAACTCGCGCTATTTTGCGCGTCGCACAGTTTTGTGCAGTTGACACTCGCGCTATTTTGCGCGTCGCACAATTTTGTGCAATTCGCACTCGCGCTATTTGCCGCGTCGCACTTTTGTGCAGTTTATCACTCGCGCTATTTTGCGCCTTGCCCTGTTTTGTGCAGTTGACACTCGTGCCATTTTGCGTGTCGCACTGTTTGTGCAGTTCACACTCACGCAATTTTTCGCGTCGCACTATTTTGTGCAGTTTATCACTCGTGCAATTTTGCGCGTCGCACTGTTTGGTGCAGTTGACACTCGCGCTATTTTGCGCGTCGCACTGTTTCGTGTAGTTCACACTCATGCGATTTTGCGCGTTGCACTGTTTTGCGCAGTTTATCACTCGCGCTTTTGTGCAGTTGACGCTCGTGCTGTTTTGCGTGTCGCACTATTTTGTGCAGTTCACACTCGCGCTATTTTGTGCGTCGCACTGTTTTATGCTGTTTATCGCTCGCGCTATTTTGCGCTCGCACTGTTTTGTGCAGTTCACACTCACGCTGTTTTGGCCGTCAAACTGTTTTGTGTAGTTTATCACTCGCGCGATTTTGCGCGTCGCACTGTTTTGTGCAGTTTATCACTCGCGCTATTTTGCGCCTCGCACTATTTTGTGCAGTTGACGCTCGCGCTATTTTGCACGTCGCACTGTTTTGTGCAGTTCACACTCGCGCTATTTTCCGCGTCACACTGTTTTGTGCAGTTTACCACTCGCGCTATGTTGCTCCTCGCACTGTTTCGTGGAGTTGACACTCGCGATATTTTGCGCGTCGCACTATTTTGTGCCGTTCACACACGCTATTTTGCCCGTCAAACTGTTTTGTGTAGTTTATAACTCGCGCTATTTTGCGCGTCGCACAGTTTTGTGCAGTTGACACTCGCGCTATTTTGCGCGTCGCACAATTTTGTGCAATTCGCACTCGCGCTATTTGCCGCGTCGCACTTTTGTGCAGTTTATCACTCGCGCTATTTTGCGCCTTGCCCTTTTGTGCAGTTGACACTCGTGCCATTTTGCGTGTCGCACTGTTTGTGCAGTTCACACTCACGCAATTTTTCGCGTCGCACTATTTGTGCAGTTTATCACTCGTGCAATTTTGCGCGTCGCACTTTTGGTGCAGTTGACACTCGCGCTATTTTGCGCGTCGCACTGTTTCGTGTAGTTCACACTCATGCGATTTTGCGCGTTGCACTGTTTTGCGCAGTTTATCACTCGCGCTGTTTTGTGCAGTTGACGCTCGTGCTGTTTTGCGTGTCGCACTATTTTGTGCAGTTCACACTCGCGCTATTTTGTGCGTCGCACTGTTTTATGCTGTTTATCGCTCGCGCTATTTTGCGCCTCGCACTGTTTTGTGCAGTTCACACTCACGCTGTTTTGGCCGTCAAACTGTTTTGTGTAGTTTATCACTCGCGCGATTTTGCGCGTCGCACTGTTTTGTGCAGTTTATCACTCGCGCTATTTTGCGCCTCGCACTATTTGTGCAGTTGACGCTCGCGCTATTTTGCACGTCGCACTGTTTTGTGCAGTTCACACTCGCGCTATTTTCCGCGTCACACTGTTTTGTGCAGTTTACCACTCGCGCTATGTTGCTCCTCGCACTGTTTCGTGGAGTTGACACTCGCGATATTTTGCGCGTCGCACTATTTTGTGCCGTTCACACTCACGCTATTTTGCCCGTCAAACTGTTTTGTGTAGTTTATAACTCGCGCTATTTTGCGCGTCGCACAGTTTTGTGCAGTTGACACTCGCGCTATTTTGCGCGTCGCACAATTTTGTGCAATTCGCACTCGCGCTATTTGCCGCGTCGCACTTTTGTGCAGTTTATCACTCGCGCTATTTTGCGCCTTGCCCTGTTTTGTGCAGTTGACACTCGTGCCATTTTGCGTGTCGCACTGTTTTGTGCAGTTCACACTCACGCAATTTTTCGCGTCGCACTATTTTGTGCAGTTTATCACTCGTGCAATTTTGCGCGTCGCACTGTTTGGTGCAGTTGACACTCGCGCTATTTTGCGCGTCGCACTGTTTCGTGTAGTTCACACTCATGCGATTTTGCGCGTTGCACTGTTTTGCGCAGTTTATCACTCGCGCTGTTTTGTGCAGTTGACGCTCGTGCTGTTTTGCGTGTCGCACTATTTTGTGCAGTTCACACTCGCGCTATTTTGTGCGTCGCACTGTTTTATGCTGTTTATCGCTCGCGCTATTTTGCGCCTCGCACTGTTTTGTGCAGTTTATCGCTCGCGCTATTTTGCGCCTCGCACTGTTTTGTGCAGTTGACACTCGCGCTATTTTGCGCGTCGCACCGTTTTGTGCAGTTCACACTCGCGCTATTTTGGCCGTCGCACTGTTTTGTGCAGTTTTTCACTCGCGCTATTTTGCGCGTCGCACTATTTTGTGCAGTTCACACTCGCGCTATTTTGCGCGTCGCACTATTTTGTGCAGTTCACACTCATGCTATTTTGCGCCTCGCA
>JAPPVO010005827.1:0-40619 GCA_030407325.1 Camellia japonica | reverse complement strand
TTCTTTTTTCAGCCTCAGATCTCTCTTTCTCCTCTCTAATGGCCTGCCTCTTCTCATATTTCCGAGAACCAAGATCTCCAACTCCCAATCCAGCAGAGACAGCTTCCACTTCAAGTGCATTTATGTCCAGCTTCTCTTTTTTTCTCAATGATTTCTTTTTCTTGGGCTTTTTAAACTGAAGCCTTTCTTCGTGAGTGTAGTAATCTGATTTAATTTGATCAGATGAGTTGAGATCTTCAAAGTGATTGTTTGTCGAAACACCCTGTATCCTTCTTCGGAGCTGGCAAAGGAACATGCACTTTCAATAAGATAACAAAACAAACTTTTTCCTTAATGACATTCATAAACTACAACATTAACAAGAATAAATACCTCCTCAAGTTTCTTCTCTGCGTCGCCAGTGAAACGACCACTTGCATCCAGAGTTATCCCTTGGAGAAGTAAACAGCAGCTAAGTACAAAAGGTCATACAATAACCAAACCCAGCATTTCTACAAATACTAAGAAAAAAAATATAACCTCGTCCACAACTGGATCATCATATTTTGGGAGTATTTTCTTTTCAGAACCTGGCTCATCGTTGAACCTAAAATTGTACAATGAACAAAAAAGGGAGTTGGTTATCTGAAGTACATTTACAGATACCGAATTAACAGTAATTTTAGTCTTACTTGTCATCATATATCCCCGTTTTCTTCTTTGCAGAACTATAAGCCTCATTTCTCCGCTTTTGCTCTCCAATTTCCACATTTTCAAGCATGTCCACCTCTGTTATATACGATGTCATATCACCATATGGCATATGAAGCCAAAAAATATGCCACAATAGACGAGGAAGAAAAAGGGCAGAAGGGAAGGGGGAAGAAGCAGCTATGAACAAATTGTTTACCTTGATTGATGTCACCACCAGCAAGTATGCTCTGATCTTTGAGTGTCAAAACAACTGCCCCACATTCAATTACTTTGTTAAGCCCATGAAGAACTTTAACCCCTGCTAAGTCTTCTGTTCAAAACCGAAGTGAACATAATTGAGTGATACTAAGAAACTGAAACTTTTAAGTTGCAAGAACATACAAAATAAAGAACATGCCTAAAACAGTGGGAAACTTTATGCAAATGAAGTTCATCATCACAAACTTTTTCTCACTGAGAGATTTTAGAATCCTATACTGTGAGTACAGAATACAGGATTGTGTGCATCATAAAGAATATCAAAAGATAAACTAACATATATTGCAAGAATAAAATACTAAATCATATAATAAATGACATCAAAATTTATTTCTTAAAAACTTACAAATTGGTCAAAGAGATAAATTAAAAATCTCACATCTAACTCATAAGAAATTAAGAAAATTGAATATTTTAATATAGCAAGAGATAAATGACATTTCATTGCAGACATCAAAAAATAAGACAATCATTTATTTTTCCTAATCGAATCCGATACGTTGGTCCATCATCTAGTGCATGATTTGCAACTAAAGACATTCTTTTGGATTTGTTTGGATATGAGTAGTCTCAAACATACTTGTTATAGGGTTTATTATTATTGTCCAAACAAGCTTTTTGGCTCAAATCACAGAATAAACTCAAATCCAACAGTACGTGTAAACTCTCTGTTTCTTCCCCCCGAAATAGATCCATGAGAATAATTAAATTTCTAGTAGCAAATGAAGCATGGGAGTCATTTTTCATGCAAGTTTTTTAGCTCGATTTGGGTCTCCTTTGTATGGAATTGTCTAAGAAAATGGTTTGTGATTATTCAATGATTATCATCCAAGGTGAATGATAGTGTCAAAACCTATGAAGCACAGGTACTCCAAAAGTATTGCCGTACAAGTACCAGGTACTTACCGGATGCGGGTACGCATACCGGGTACGCCAAAAACGCACCAGGTACGTTTTATATGATCAGTATAATGATGGGTACGTGATGGGTATGCCACGGGTATGTTTTTGGGTACTTCGGGGTACAAAACGAGATTTTTTACAAATTAAAGGATACTGGAGCAAGTTTTTTGGTCTATTTAAAAAAATTATATAAATTTGGGGTACTTTTGTAATAAACAAATTAAAATTAGGGTTCTACTCTATTCGATTGTCACTCTCTTTTTCTTGAAACACAGAGAGACTCCCAAGAGCTGAAGTACTCCTTCCTGCGAAGCTATTGAAGAGGTTTAATCAAAGGTGCTAATCGTTTCTCTCCTTCAAAGATCACATTCCGGTAAGTTCATCTTCGATTCTTCATCCTCTTCTTCTTCCTTTTCTTTGTTCTGTCCATCTTCGATCTCTTTGTTCTTCGATTCTTCCACTTCTTTCGGGTTTTTTTTTTCCAGATTTTTTTTTTCCTGTTTCTTTGCAGCAAACGAAGAACAAAGACATATCATTTTTCATTTTTTTTTCTGTCCAGATTTCTGTTTCCTCTTTTTTCATTTTTTTTTTTTTTTCCCCAGATTTTTCTTCTTGTTGTTTCCTACTCTTTCATGCTAAACAAACTTACGAGAACACATTGGTTTTTGAATCAATGTGAACAACTTGTGCTGAGTTATATTAAAATTTAATTAAGCTAATGGGTGTAGTGTAATAAAACGTTTTTGTTTATAATATCTTTCTTTGATATACTTTAAAAATAAAAAATAAAAAATAAAAAAGGGGGGGGAATTACATCCATATTTTTTATTACACAAATATGGAGGGTCCCCCCACAGCTTTTCACATGTTATCAAAAAAACTGAAACAAATTTTCTTTGTTCATTTTTTTTCCAGATTTTTGTACTCCTTTTTTTTATGTTTCCTCTTTTTTGTAATTTCTCTTTTTAATTATGTTATTGAATTTAATTTGTATGTTGGATGTTTAGCTATAAATTTAAAATTAAAAAAAAAAAAAAAACAAAAACAAATTGGCGTACTCCAGTCGTACCCGTACCTTACTTTTTAAAAAATTTGCCGTATCGGCGTACCCGTATCGTAACCGTATCTGTATCCGCACCCGCACCCGTGCTTCTTAGGTCAAAACTCCTTTAACAAAGACAAAGATGAAGGACAAGGTAACGTTTAATTAATCGTGCGCTACACGTTGAGATACTATATCATACGGAAACGTATCTCATGATTCAAGTCACTAAAGATATGAGTTCACAATACGCATCTTTTTTCAAATGATACACATCATGTACCTAACAATTCCAACAACATTGATGAAAAACAAATTCTTAACATGCGTTATTCAAAGTTGTGTTTGAATATCTCAAGGAAATTGGGCAGTCTTATGTTCTACAATTGATAGGAGTAAGATATTATTAAAATTTAAAGAAACATTCATGAGTTCATTCTACTTAATTCAGTGTTGAAGTGATAAATCCATGTTAAACCACCAACTCGTGTGCTCAAATGCCATGCCATGCCATGTAACAACAAATTGATCTAAGTTTAATGTGACATCCTATGATGCATGGACACAAACGTGAACGTGGACATGCGACACAACACGGGCACACGAACGCGCAAATTTTTAAAAAATGAGGGATACAACACGCTGGGGACACGCTCAATATATATAAACTAAGAAGCATGAACACGGACACGTGACACAACACAGATACGACACGGACACGCCGACATGTTAATTTTCAAAAAATGCAGGACACGACATGTGAGGGACACGTATGAAATATATAATTTTATATATTTATTATATATTATATATATAAATATATCGTTCAAAAATAATAATAAAATGCAATATGACACTAATTTCTATAAATTTATATAGATTTTGTTTTATTATTGTATCTTAAGTTGTTTTATTCAAACTTATAATTAGTTTCACATGTGTTTAAGCGATAGACACATGTGTTTAAACGATTGACATGTGTGTCCTCTAAGTGTCCAAAGAGTGTCTGGGTCTTACAAATTTTTAAAAAATAGGACACTTTTTGAAGAGTGTAGGACACGTGTCCTAAAAGTATCCAAAGAGTGTCAGCATCCAACACGGACATAACACAGATATGTCACCTTCTTAAAAGTGTCCGTGCTTCTTAGTATATAAATTATATTTATTTATTATATGTCAAATAAAAAAATCATTAGAAGGTAACTAAAAATACAAAATAATATAAAAGTCAATGCCATATTTAAGAATCAAATATAGGTTCTTATAAAATTACAATAATAATAAAATTAATAAACACAATATCCAAAAGATTTTTATTGGTGTGGAGTATTTAAATATCAAAATTTAATGTATATATAATATTAAAATGGAAGGTGTATGAAGGTAAATGCAATGTTGAGGTTAGTGGGATGGAGGCTTCGTGGAATGGTGACACAAATCTTTAGTGGGCCCCACAAACCTATTTTATATACCCCTCCGTTCCAAAATCATAGTTCCTTTTGAGGAATCCAATTTTTTTTGGTAGTACCATTATTGCATTTTTAAAAAATTGATTTTTCAAAACGACCCTTTGATAGTATATTTTTTGGAAAATATCAATTGCCATAATTGTACTTTTTGTGTTATTAATGAATTTAAAAGAAGGCAAATAGGAAATTAATATTATTTTAGACCTTAATTTTTGAAAAGGGACTAATATTTTGGGACAATGAAAAATAGAATAAGTGACTAATATTTTGGGATGGAGGGAGTATTTTAAAATAGGTCAACATTGGTTTCCACTGACTTGGTAAAGAAAAGAAAACAAAGAAGAGAGCGAGGAAGAAACGAAGGAAACAGAGAGGAAGAAAACAAAGACGACAAACTGAGGAAGAAAAATGAAGACAGCAGAGGAAGAAAAACAAAAAAGACAGGGGAAGAATGAAAAACAAAAGAAATGAATTGAAGAAAGGAAAAACAGGTTAGGGCTTTCTCTCTCTCAATCTTTTTCTTCTCTCTTTCTTGTTTCCAACGGGTTAGGGCTTCGATCCACCTCTCTAATTTTCAAGCTTTATCTTTTAACAGAGTGTCCAAATGTGTCTTTGCGTGTCGAAAACATGTCTGGATGAAAAAATTCAAAAAAAAAAGGGACATGTCTGGTAGAGTGTCCGACACGTGTCCACCGTGTGACAGTGTCCGACACGTGTCAGACATCTGTAATGAGAGTGAAAAACAATAACAAGGTGTCCTTCTTCCTAGGTGACATCCAATGCCCAAAATCAATCATCTATGACAAGCATGATTTCCACTAGATAATTATAGACACAGTCAATGCATGATTTCCACTAATAATTATAGATATGCTAATTAATAATTGTAGACACAGTCAATGCATGATTTCCACTAGAAAGCCACTTCAAAATGTTGTTAAGTTATAGAATAAGATGGCTAATTAACAAGTATCTCAAAGCAGAAAGAGTCTTGCAACAATGCAAGGCGTATGCTACTAATTCTAGTGTTATGGACCAAGACCAAATCATCAACAAATCATATCACATAATTTTCCTAGTCCAAGAAAAGGTGCCAAGATGACAATACGATGAGGGTAAAAGACTTTACACTAATTGAAGTAAAAATTTTGATATCTTCACAACAAGCCAAATCAAATTTCTTACTCTCTACATAAAGACTACATCTCAGACATGGCACCTCAATACTAAAACCAGACTCACCTTTTAATGGCCTTGTCAAATCAATTTATAATTTTTGAGTTAAATTATATTATAAGCAGCGCCTATAGGGGCACATCCAAGCAGATTAACATGTACTAAAACCCACAAACCCCTATTTAAAATAATAAATAAATAAACAAACCAACAAACCAACAAAGAAAAAGAAGAAATTATATCTTCACCAAATCCAAAAATGACTATAGGAAATGGATTCTCCCCAAATACACCACATTAAATATAAAGTTTCCACATTCCTAATGCAAGCAAAGAAAGGAATAGATTTGACAACTCACCGGCTGAATAAGCAGATGATCCATAAATTTTCCACTTCTTGCACGAAAACATCAACTTGGGATTTAATTTTCCCTTTCTACAAACTAGAGACCCTTGCACACACGATGCGTACACAAAACATGGCTTTTAATGAGAATGAGTGGGAAACTTGGTAGTTTGCAATGTAGAGTCATTGTGTAGTCTTTATTTTTTTACAAATTTGCCCAAACAGTTATAGATAGATCATAGGAATAATTGAAACAAATGTGACAAATAGTTTCTATTGGAACAATTTTGGCAATAGAAATTATGATGACAAAACTTCAATTTGTTGTTCACACCACTGATTTGTTGGATTTACATAACAGTATAGACAGTATAGCTGACAAGCTGTCAATCATCAAAATCTTGCAATGGGCTATTGACTCTCCACACACACACACAAATGATAAAAAACAATAACAAAAGTCATCTTGATAGGTACTTCAGATTTCCTAATAGGCAAATATCTAAGAAGCACAAACACTTCTATGGAGAAGGCTTGTCACCGTTTCGGACACGATACATTAGAGACAATCCTAAAAGTGTGTCCAACACATATTCAAGGCGTCATAATTAAAATTTTAAATTCATAATATAAGACACTTTACATACACTTCAATGACACTTTGAACCCTTTGAACACAACCCCTGTGCTTAATCCCTTCAAGCAACAATGCCCTGCTTCTTTGGAATGCAATTTATGCACTCCAAGGGTGAGTTTGGGAGCCACCTATAAAGGACACATTGTTTTCCAAACTTTTTTGGTTTTTGTGGTTTTTGTGTCAAATTTGTGGCCCAAAAAAGCCCCATTTTTTTTCTTTAATAAACTTTTTCCCAATTTTTTTAAATTTTCTGGTCTGTCTAGCCAAACCTACAAGTGTAAATCTTTTTTTTAAAATTAATTTAAGTTCACTAAACAGAAAAAAAATCAACAAAAAAGTCACTAAAAAAGCCAATCCCAAACACACCTTAAATATATTTTGAAACATTCACAAGATGAATATATCATGTGTATTTCAATGTTTTACAGTTGTTTTGCATTTTTTTCAATGCAATTGCATTATGTGAATGATATCTTGATGTTTAAGTTAGAAAAACTATATATATGACTTTTTAATTTAATTAGTGTTATATTGTTTTTTATTTCTTTGAATAAGCTATTTGTATATTTGAAAATATATAATATATAATAAATTTATTTTATTTTATTTTTTGAACACATTAAAATTTATATTTTCATGGTACTTATGCAAATACCTTTCCAAGGAATGTATTATTAAGAGATATAATAAGCTGTAACTTTAACTTCAAACTTCATTGACTTGGAATCAACACTTGAACCTCGTCCAATTCACTCCTAGCATTATCAATCCAACAAAGAATTTCCATAAAATCCAAAGTTGACCGCACCTCAAAATCATGGACATTGCCATATAAGTAAACATCCCAAATTACTAACTACCCATTTGACTTGAGCAATCAACCACTAAAGCATCTTTAGCCAATACTAAACCATACACACCAAAAAAAAACTTATTAGCAAGGGACCACCTTAGAAAACTCAATAGATTAAATCTCCATAAAAATAACAAACTACTAACTACTAAACTAAAGCATCTTTAACCACTACTAAACCATACACACTAGGAGAAACTTCGTCGGAAGGGACCTCCTCAGAAAGCTCAACAGATTAAATCTCTACTAAAAATAGCAAATGTTGTAATGAAGAATCACGAAAAATTCTGTCAATAAGAATAAAAAAAAATTTAATTTAGACAAGAAGCAAGGATATTACCTCAATTTTTGCCAACTTCGGCATTTCTAGAGGCAAATGTTTGATCAAGATGACAATTAAAATATAAGCCTATGTCAAAAGCACCAAAAAAAATCTTATTGGTAAAATCTTGTTTCGTGTCTAACTATATCCCTCGCCTTTGACTTCCAACTTGATTTTTTTAATTAAGAAAAACCTATTGTAACTGGTCATTAATTAAAAAATATCCAAACAAGGGGCATTGTGGGGAGGGAGAGCATTCCAACAGCCTCTTTGATCCTTGTTCGTTGTATTGTAATCATATTTTACTCATCAGTATCCTTTTCCTTCACTAAAAAGTAGAGGATACACCAAAAACATTACAGAGCAACAACAATTCCTTTTGTACTCTCTCTAAAGCTGGCAACCATTATTGGGAGACGAGGCCAACACCTTGAATCATTCACCGATTTGCAATTTTGGGACCTTAAAACATAAGCAACAACAAGATTGCTCTATAAGAAGCCGCACAATACAATGCAATTTAAAATGAAGTTGGTGAAAATGTCATTACAACAACACATTGAAGCAATTCGGGTCTATGGGTAACTCACGACACAATTACATTCTTCCTAGATAATGTAGGTCTTTGGATATAGAGGACCCTATTACCCACTTCCACCATTAATCCATGACGTTGGCACAAAAAAGCTTCATGCACCATAAGACACCTCCATACCATAGCATTCTCCACAATGTGGTTCTTTTTAAGAGCAGATAAGTTATTTTTATTAACTATTCTAGGAAATAAATTAACAAATAAAGAGGCATGTCAACAAGAGACTAGAACTAGCGATACAAATGACACTGTTGCGCTCTTCCAACATAATTAGAAATAAATGGGCATTTGTATTCTATGAGCACGTCCGGTACAATTGTATTCTATCTATTGGTATGAAGAACATCTCAATTTTGATTTTCCCGTATTACTGAAGGAATTTACACACCAGTGGCGGAAACTAGCAATGAAAGCAATTGTTGTTCCAATATTTTCTTTTATGTTGTTTCTATTGGCATAACTTCTACAATAGAATCTCTTATTCTCTTTGTTATACAAGCATCTGGTTCAAGAATATATTATTACTTATCTATCAGCATAATAGCGTTAAATTTGGAATTGCAACACACCATTAACTTTAAGCATGTAGTTTTATCCAAAGTGTTCATTTTTCAGATATGCAACATAACCAGAAGCAAATCAACAATAACTTTTAAAAAATCTGAGAATTTCAACAAATAATAAATACAAATATATGTGGCCATAATTTTATGTTAAAAATAATTTATAAACTACATCGACAGATCTAGATCAATAGATTGGATTTGATCATAATGGATAAGCCACAATCAATAAAGTTTGATTTGACTATAATTGACAGGCCACAACTAAGGCCTTGTTTGGCATGATTTAAAAAAGTTAAAAAATCAAAAAGTCACTATCCTATTTAAGTCACATCATCTTATTTATGTCACTTCACCTCTCTAATACATCACTTCAAACCCAACCCATATTTCATAAAAATTCAAAAAGTGCACTTATTTAGATCATCCCAAACCACTCGTAAGTAAATTAGATTTGGCCTATTAACAAGTCACAATCGACAGAAAATAAAATAGGGTGTCAATACACACCCATCTATTTAACTACAAAAAAATATGAATAAATTATACTTACACCCCCTGAGATTTTTGTTTAATACAGATCTCTCACCCTACATTTGAAAATTTACACTTATCCCATATTAGATTAAAATGACATATTTGTTCATTAACCTTTGTACATATATTAACCTTTATACATATAAAATAATAAAAATATTTTGTTCATATCATTTCAAGAGAAATAACAATCATCTTCTTTGGTTTAACTCACACAAAAAATGAGTTTTTTTATTTTTATTTTTATTGAATTTTTTTAATATTTTAAGTAATTTTTTATTTTTTAGATACATCTAATCTATATATACTTAAGAAGTATAATATTTTGTGATTTTTTTAATTCACCAAATACAAAAAAATATATATATAAAAATTCAATACATTATCTTATTTTATTGTATTCAATGATTTTTTTAAAAAAATAAATTGTACAAATTTTATACTTTTTAAATATATTTAGATTAAATTGATTTAATCTAGATATAATGGTGGAAATAAAAATGATTTTTTTTTTCCATATATAAAAATTTATAAAAAAATATTATAAAAATTTTGTGATAATGATATTGTTGTAAATATAAATCATGTTTATGTGTGTTTTGTTTTAAAGTGAAAGATCATCATTAAATTATATCATTGTGTTTGAAAATTCTATATAAAATTTATATTTACGTATCATCACTCAATAAGAATATGTTCAGGTAGAATTTAATAATGAAAAGTTGTAGAATGTAGTGATGATGATAGGAAGAAAAAATGGTAGAAAAAAAAAGGCAAGATGGTTATTTAGAAATTTTAGGGCATTACATCAACAATTCAGAAGGCAATTTGTAATGAGATTATAAACCTTAGGGAGGGGAATGTAATTTTTTAAATGTGAGGGAATCTATATTGAACAAAAACCTCGGGGGTGTCAGTGTAATTTACCCAAAAAATATCAAATCATCCCAAACTATAAAATTATTTTCAAAATATACAATCAAACAAATTTTCAAATTTTTTAAACTCTTTCTAGAAAATTATTTTTGAAATAATGACCATGTTTGGTTTGTATTCGTGAAACAATTTTGAAAAAATAATTTTCTAAAAAGAGTTACAAAATTTAAAATTTTGTTTGGTTGTATGTTTTGATAATAGTTTTGAAATTTGGGATGATTTAAATTTTTTTTTTGTAGTTGAATAGAAAGGTGTAAGAGAAAAAGGTAATTGATTGATGTGTAGGATCTGAGAGAAAGATAAATGATAGGATAAAAATGATTGATTGATGTATAATAAAGAGAAAAGGGATTTTGAAAAAAAAATTCAAAAAATTTTAACCAACCAAATTTTTGAGGTTTTTTTCTCAAAAATATATGTCTAGACACAAACTAAACAAGGCCAATATCTCAAAACACAAACCAAGGCCAAATCTAAAATTTGTTTGGTTATGAGGTTTGAAAATAGTTTTCAAATAGTTGAGTTGAATATAGGTTTGAAAACCAAAAATCAAATAGGTTTTTGGATTTTGAGCTATCAAATTGTGATTTAAAAAGTAAACCAAACGGAGTTCAAACTTCACACACTTACTCAATTATCTCAAAATTGAGTTTTTTTTTAATTGAATTTTTTTAAATTTTATGTAACTTCTTATTTTTTAAATATACCCAATCTAAATATATTTAAAAGTATAATATTTGTGAAAAAAATTTAAAATTTCATCAAATACAAAAAATATAAAAATAAATAAAAAAATTCAATATATTTTCGTATTTTATTGTATTCGATGAATTTTTTTGAAAAAAAAATTGTATAAATTTTATACTTTTTAAGTATATTAGGATTGAGTGTATCTAAATTTTTTTAAAAAATAATTAAATATTTTGAAAATTCAGTAAAAATACAAAAATATGAATTAAAAACTCAAAAAATTATTTTTGAAAAATCCAAACCAAACAGGGTGAAGAGGTTCTCGAGGATCAGATCCAATTAGCTAGGCTCTCATTCATTATCCATTTGAATTTAGGCAAATTTAAAAAAATTAATATGCATATTTTCACTTAGTTAGCTGATACAGATTGAACGAGCCGTGCGAATTGCCAGGTGAATGTGGATTAGTTTAGGGATTTGGGCTTTACTCTTTTGAATCTCTTTTTGAATAATTTTTCAACAATTATTTATTTATATTTCAAAAAGCTCAACAGATTAAATCTCTACTAAAAATAGCCAATGTTGTAATGAAGAATCACGAAAATTCTGTCATAAGAATAAAAAATATTTAATTTAGACAAGAAGCAAGGATATTACCTCAATATTTGCCAACTTCGGCATTTCTAGAGGCAAATGTTTGATCAAGATTACAATTAAAAATATAAGCCTATGTCAAAAGCACCAAAAAAAATCTTACTTGGTAAAATCTTGTTTCGTGTCTAACTATATCCCTCGCCTTTGACTTCCAACTTGATTTTTTTAATTAAGAAAAACCTATTGTAACTGGTCATTAATTAAAAAATGTCCAAACAAGGGGCATTGTGGGGAGGGAGAGCATTCCAACTGCCTCTTTGATCCTTGTTCGTTCGTTGTATTGTAATCATATTTTACTCATAAAAAAATATATATATATTACAACAGTGAAAACCTTTTCAGTATCCTTTTCCTTCACTAAAAAGTTGAGGATACACCAAAAACATTACAGAGCAACAACAATTCCTTTTGTACTCTCTCTATACCCTAGGCTGGCAACCATTATTGGGAGACAAGAGGCCAACACCTTGAATCATTTACCGATTTGCAATTTTGGGACCTTAAAACATAAGCAACAACAAGATTGCTCTATAAGAAGCCGCACAATACAATGCAATTTAAAATGAAGTTGGTGAAAATGTCATTACAACACCACAATGAAGCAATTCGGGTCTATGGGTAACTCACGACACAATTACATTCTTCCTAGATAATGTAGGTCTTTGGATATAGAGGACCCTATTACCCACTTCCACCATTAATCCATGATGTTGGCACAAAAAAGCTTCATGCATCATAAGACACCCCCATACCATAGCATTATCCACAATGTGTTTCTTTTAAGAGCAGACAAGTTATTTTTATTAACTATTCTAGGAAATAAATTAACAAATAAAGAGGCATGTCAACAAGAGACTAGAACTAGTGATACAAATGACACTGTTGCGCTCTTCCAACATAATTAGAAATAAATGGGCATTTGTATTCTATGAGCACGCCCGGTACAATTGTATTCTATCTATTGGTATGAAGAACATCTCAATTTTGATTTTCCCGTATTACTGAAGGAAATTTACACACCAGTGGAGGAAACTAGCAATGAAAGCAATTGTTGTTCCAATATTTTCTTTTATGTTGTTTCTATTGGCATAACTTCTACAATAGAATCTCTTTTTCTCTTTGTTATACAAGCATCTGGTTCCAAGAATATGTTATTACTTATCTATTAGCATAATAGCGTTAAATTTTGGAATTGCAACACACCATTAACTTTAAGCATGTAGTTTTATCCAAAGTGTTCATTTTTCAGATATGCAACATAACCAGAAGCAAATCAACATCTAACTTTTAAAAATCTGAGATTTTTCAACAGTATAAAGGTCAAGGAATAGGTAAATAGAGAGAATATCAAATTAAAAACAGCCTGATAGTACCCAAAAATAAAAACTAATGCACAAAGGAAGCATTACTTACTTTGAAATGCGCTCTTTAAGCGCCAAAGCTGATGCGTGTGATCCTCTAGATTCTCCTCCCTCAACACTCTGTTGATACTTAGTGGACCTAATGTCATCCTTTTCATGATGAGAACCCTTCCCCCAGGTAGTTACATCCCCATCCAGACCATCTTCACGGTCTAATTTTACAGTATCATCCTTTGTTGCATACTTGCCCCTATCATGACCTTCACCCCGGTGTTTCCGACCCACCTTATCTCTTTCTCTAGACCTCTCTTTATCTTGACCTGACTCCCTCTCCTCCCTGATTCTCTCCTTCCCTTCTCTGTCTCAAGCACATCTCTATCTCAGTCATTGTCAATCTCCCTTTCCCTATCTCGATCTTTATTTTTGTCTCTCTCTTTCCCTTTCCTTGTCTTTTGCCCTATCTCTTTCTTTATCCCTATCTTTGCCCTTCTCTTTTGACCTCTCATTCTCCCTTGCTTGCTCATTATCCTTCTCTGTTGCCTCGGTTTCTCGATCACGGTCTCTTCCTCCCTTCCCTCGATCCTTACGATCTTTATCTTTATCTTTATCACGCTCTTTGTCTTTGTACTTATCCCAATCATAATCTTTCTCCCTTCTTTTATCTTTGGTCCTATCCTTGTTTTGATTATCTCTACTTCTCCCATCTTTAGTTGCTGCTCGATCTTTCTCCAAATCTTTACTTGCTCTCTCTTTGTCTTTTGTGACATCACTAGCCTTTGACCTTTCTCGGTCCCTACTTCTATGATCCTTCTCTTCTCTTCGGCTGCTCTTACTCCTCTCCTTACTCCGATGCTTACCTGTGTCTCTCGACTTCTCTGTGCGATTTTCTTCGAAATCATCATATCCTCCTTCCCACTTTTCTCTCACATGAGAGTCATCTTGATCCCTCATGTCAACACTTCTCTCACGCCTTGATTCTAAAGATTCCATGTCTATTGTAATTGTGGCAAATTTTCAATGTCAAGGCAAAATACACACAGACAAACTAGCTTTGAACTCAGCCCAACTGTGTACTATTTGCTTAATTTGTACACAAGCACCAAACTGCTGATACCTGACAATTGGAGAAAGGCAAAAGCTCAATTTACGCGACTCACGTATACATGATACAGAAAGAGAAGACGGGTTTCAGATCACTATAAGAAACAATTAGTAAATACTAAAAAACAAAATTTATTTGCTAGTATCCATATTCCATACACAGTTTACTTGCACATACAATAGCTAAAATTTACTTACATAGATTAAAATATACTTTCTAGACAGCATGAATTTATTATCAACAATCCACACAAATTCACAATCCACTGAGATGTGCAAACAATATGTTGCTAGAACAACAAAGCTTTTACAGCACAACTTTTCGATATTTTCGAGATACGATAAGGAAACCGTCTCTCTAATTAGTAATTACATCAAAAAATTTGAAATAGATATTAGTGTTACTTTATGATACCATGTGTCTACACTTTATCGTCTCGTATATGCAATTAGATTAATTACTGAATACAAATTTTAGAATGTAGTATCATTTTTACTAGCATCTTCATTACATGCTATTAGATTAAGGGAGACAGAGCCAGGAAATTGATTCAGGACCCCATTAATCACAATCTTGAATTTTTTTCATTTTGTAATCAACAACAATAAGATAATAATAAAAAAAAATTCAATTAGTATTAAACATAAAAAAGTTAAATATTTTTTGAAAGTTTGGGGTTTTGTTACACCATACAAAAACGTTTGTTTCTATATATACAACAAAGTTATCATTCATTCATTGATCACCCATTTGGTTTCATAACCGATTCTCCACAACAGTCATCGTTGCTAAAATATTATAAATAAAAATAAATAAATAAAATAAAAATCTGCATGATCGTTTAAAACTTTAAAAAAGATTGGGGGGGGGGGAAATAAAAAATCACCCAGTTGGTAGCCGTTAATGGTTGTTCTGCGAGGGGTTAGATTGGGTATATACGTAATATTCAAAAAATAAGAATTTCTAATATCAATCAAAACAAATCAAATTAATTACAACTAAAAACAAAAACAAGACTCATTATGGAGAAGTAGATGTCAACTGGACCGCTTAGGTAAAGAAATTAGGGCAAAGAAAAGTAGGGCACAAAAATTAGGGTAAAGTTTCTTCCATTAGGTGTGTGTGTGTGTGTGAGAGAGAGAGAGAGGGGACTCACCGGATGCTTTGCTTGCGGTCGTTCCATGTTGGCTGGATTTGGAAGATACAAGAAGACTGGTTTATGAGGCATAAGCCCCGCGTTTTTATTTTTTTTTATTTTTTTATTTTTTTTTGATATTTATGTGTGTTTGATGGAGGAATTTAAAAAGAAATTTAAAAATATATATGTATAAATAAAATATGAAATTTAAAAGTATATATATATATATAAAATATATAATTTTTTATTATTTTTTTAAAAAAATTTCCAACCAAATATATATTGTTGTATTTAACTTTTTAATTATGTTATTTTATTTTATTTTTTGATTCATCTAATAAATTTAAAAAATAAATATATGTTCATTTCAAAACAAAATTTAAAAAGTTAAAATAAGTCAAAAAGAGTCTATTATTTTTTTTGCTATTTTCGTTTCAATTCAAATTTTAAATTTAAAAAAAAAAAATTGATTTGTCTCGTCAAGTAAAATTTACAAAGCTAAAATTTTAAAAATAAATTTTTAAAAAATAGAGTAAAAATAAGCCAACAAAAAATGCAGAATATTTGTCAAAATTATTAATATTTTTAAAAATATTATTATCACATAATTCTTAAATACAATTCTCTATAAAAATTTATGTTAGCATATCCCGGCTCCGTTTGGTTTAGTTTTAAAATTAGGAAAATTATTAGAAAATCTTCTTTTAAGTGTTTGTATTTTAATTAATCCATAAGATATTTTTATATTCTAATTAGTCTTATTATTTAGACTTTTGATCTACCAAATTTTAATTCTCATATTTAAGATATTTTATGGATATTTATACCTTTACAAATATTTTTTGAACGGTTAACAATTTGGTGATGTGAACATTCATATTTTACAATGTGAATATTCACATTGACGTATTAACATTTGCATTGATGGTGTGAACATTCACATCACGAAACATTCACACTGTAAATGTGAATATTATTTGGGGTATTTTGGTAACTATGTCATTCATAGGACTTATTGGAACATAAGAAAATAATGTAAACTAAATGAAACATAAGTAGGTGAAAAGGGATTTATAAAAAATTGCCTCTTTAAATTTTTGAAGATACGTTTTGTAAAAGAGTTTTAAAAATTTAAAACATGTTTAGTTATGAGTAGGGGTGGTCGTAGTTTAGTTTTGGATGATTTGTGGATTAGTTTGGACCTTCTCGCATATATGCAGTTTAGAAAAATTCAACCCGTAATCGCCCATAGTGCAGGTTGCGGTTTATGCGGATAGCGTTCGTGAATGTGCGGGTGGTTTGCGGATTAGACCTTTTTCTTTAAAAAATTATTTTAGAGCCTTTTTTTTCCCTATTTTGTAAATATTTATTTTGGACCATTTTTCTCTCATTTTCTAAAATGCTCAAACATTAATAATTAATGAATTAAAATTTATAAAATTAAAAATACAACAAAATCAATTCCTAATATAAACAAATCATTCAAAATCCTAACTTTTAAATCAAATCATAAATTAACATAAGTACATCTTTCAAAATCCTAAATTATCAATCTCATTCACTATCTGCTATCCAACAATACAATTAAGGTAAAATCAATCAAAATTTTAAATTTACCTAAAAGTAATTCTTCATTAACTTTTACATTCATCAAAAATAAAATAATAAAATAACAACGGTCCAAGTAAAAAATAAATAAATGTAAGTACGGGTGGGTTATTGCGGATGCGGGTTAAACCCATAACCCGTTCGTAACCCGCAATTCATGCCATATTCTAAACCGTATCCGCGCACATTGTGTCTAGGAAACTTTCCATTTGTATGTCGATCGATTATGGTTGGGTGGGTTGGGCGGTTCAGATAACTCTATGCCCAATCCTAGTTATGAGTTTTGAAACTAATTTTTGAGTTGTATATTTTGAAAATAATTTTTAAAAAATTACAAAATAAAAACTTGTTTGGTTAGGAATTTTCAAAACTAGTTTTTAATTACAGTTTTTTTGGGTCCTTTTTTTTTGTGTTTTTTTGTCTTGTAGTCAAATTTTTTTACAATATTAATTTTATTATATTTTTGTTATCGTTATATATTTTTATTTTTATTTTGTTTACTTCTTTTACATACATAATCTAAATATACTTTGTAAATAGATCTAATATAATCTATAGGACATATATTAGTTCGTAAAAACATTTTTAAAATTTGAAAACTCCTTTCTGATATATATCCACTCAATGTATATACATTTAAAACGTTTCATATTTATTATTTTTTTATTTATTCACATTTTATTTATTATTTACGTATATTTTTTGGATCGCTCATATATATTTAAAACATAACAGATTATTTAGCAATTACTTAGGGAAAAAAAATTCTAAAATCACTTCTTTTCTACTACACATCAACCAATTGTTTTTTCTCTCTTCTCTCTTTTTCTCAATCACTTTTTCTCTTATACTGTTAACAAAATTTGGTTTTGGTCAAATTGACGGAATGGATTCGATAGGAAAATCAAAATTTCATAAACAATAAACAAATCAGGCAATTGTGGTTGGTGTCTTATGTCTTGAAAGATTCAAAAACTTCTTTAAAAATTACGAACACAGAGAAACAAACTAAAAATTAATATTGTATTATTAAAATTGTTACTTATTACTAAGATTTGAATAAAAACAAAAATAAAAATACAAAAGGACCAAAAACTAGAAGTTATCGACCCCTAATTAAACTCATGTAAAATTGTTGGATTTGATGGATGTCCTTACTTGCTTCCTCCTTGATATTTATGAGCTTTAATCCACGATTTCAATTGCTTACTGCTATAAGCAGGCAGTTTATTTACCCATTTAAGTCCATGTGTTCCTATCTTTTTAGCAACTTTCATTTGCTCTTTCAAAGACTGTTTCCTTATTTCTAAATCAGATCCTCTCCTCAACTTGTTTTCCTTAACTTCCTACTTACTAGGTTATTGGGCTCACTTTTGAGCCTACTTTTAATGATCCAAATTGTTCATATTTTAAAATTTATTGAGTATAATATACTTGTAAAAGATTAAATTGATCGGATATCAGAAAGTATGTGTTCGAAAAACTGTTTATTAAATTTTAAAAAAAAATGATTTTTCGTTCGATGATCTGAACACGTAGTTTCTGATATACGATCAATTTGATTTTTTACAAGTATAATATGCTCAACAAATTTAAAAATGTAAACGATTCGAATCATTGAAATTGAACCCAAAAGTGAGCCTAATAACCTAACAAGTATGGTGTCAAGGAGAGAAGTTAAAGGACTTGGGGTCACTGCTGTGCCTTTGGCACAGCAGTGACTGTTATGCCTTATTTTGAGATGCATTATGGGCTTATTTTTATGATCTGAACCGTTCATTTTGTAAGATTTGTTGAGTACTTTAAGCCTACCAAAAATCATATTAATTGGATATCAATAACTATATGATCGAATTGCATATTTTTATACTATTTTTCAAAAGAAAAACTTCTTGTTTATTTTTTTGGTTATCAATCATATAGTTATTAGTATCCGATTAATATGATTTTTGGGAGGCATGAAGTACTCAATGGAGGAGAGTAACGAGTAGAAAACTGACCCAACAAATGAATTTGTAACATCAATCAAAACAAATCAAATTAATTACAACAAAAACAAAAACAAGACTCATTATGGAGAAATAGATGTCAACTGGACCGCTTAGGTAAAGAAATTAGGGCAAAGAAAAGTAGGGCACAAAAATTAGGGCAAAGTTTCTTCCATTAGTTGTGTGTGTGTGTGCGTGTGAGAGAGATAGAGAGAGAGAGGGGACTCACCGGATGCTTTGCTTGCGATCGTTCCGTGTTGGTTGGATTTGGAAGATACAAGAAGTCGGAACTTGAAGGAGGAGAGTAACGAGTAGAAAACTGACCCAACAAAAGACTGGTTTATTGGAGCTGTGGGAGCTGGAAGGGGAGGAAGTAACGAGTAGAAAACTGAACCCAACAAAAAGAATTTGTAACATCAATCAAAACAAATCAAATTAATTACAACAAAAACAAAAAAGAGACTCATTATGGAAAAGTAGATGTCAACTGGACCGCTTAGGTAAAGAAATTAGGGCAAGAAAAGTAGGGCACAAAAATTAGGGCAAAGTTTCTTCCATTAGATGTGTGTGTGTGTGTGTGTTGAGAGTAGAGAGAGAGAGAGAGAGAGAGAGAGAGAGAGAGAGAGAGAGAGAGAGAGAGAGAGAGAGAGGGGACTCACCGGATCCTTTGCTTGCGGTCGTTCCGTGTTGGCTCGATTTGGAATATACAAGAAGTCGGAACTTGGAGGAGGAGAGTAACGAGTAGAAAACTGACCCAACAAAAGACTGGTTTATGACGCATAAGCCCCGCGTTTTTATTTATTTATTTATTTTTTTGATATTTATGTGTGTTTGATTGAGGAATTTAAAAGAAATTTAAAATATATATGTATAAATAAAAATATGAAATTTAAAATTATATATATATATATAAATAAAATATATAATAATATTATTATTTTTTTAAAAAAAATTTCTAACCAAATATATATTGTTGTATTTAACTTATATAATTTTATTATTATTTGTTTTAAAAAAATTTCTAACCAAATATATATTGTTGTATTTAACTTTTTAATTATGTTAATTTTTTTATTTTTTTTATTCATCTAATAAATTTAAAAAATAAATATATGTTAATTTCAAAACAAAATTTAAAAAGTTAAAATAAGTCAAAAAGAGTCTATTATTTTTTTTGCTATTTTCGTTTCATTTCAAATTTTAAATTTTGAAATTTTTTTTGATTTGTCTCGTCATGTAAAATTTACAAATCTAAAATTTTTAAAATAATTTTTTAAAAAATAGAGTAAAAATAAGCCAACAAAAAATGCAGAATATTTGTCAAAATAATTAATATTTTTAAAAATATTATTATCACATAATTCTTAAATACAATTCTCTATAAAAATTTATGTTAGCATATCCCGGCTCCGTTTGGTTTAGTTTTAAATTAGGAAAATTATTAGGAAATCCTCTTTTAAGTGTTTGTATTCTAATTAATCCATAAGATATTCTTATATTCTAATAAGTCTTATTTTTTAGACTTTTGATCTACCAAATTTTAATTCTCATATTTAAGATATTTTATAGATATTTATACCTTTACAAATATTTTTTGAACGGTTAATAATTTGGTGATGTGAATATTCATATTTTACAATGTGAATATTCACATTGACATATTAACATTCGCATTGATGGTTTGAATATTCACATCACGAAACATTCACACTGTAAATGTGAATATTATTAGGGATATTTTGGTAACTATGTCATTCATAGGACTTATTGGAACATAAGAAAATAATGTAAACTAAATGAAACATAAGTAGGTGAAAAGGGATTTATAAAAAATTGCCTCTTTAAAATTCATTTTTGAAGATACGTTTTGTAAAAGAGTTTTAAAAATTTAAAACATGTTTAGTTATGAGTAGGGGTGGTCGTAGTTTAGTTTTGGATGATTTGTGGATCAGTTTGGACCTTCTCGCATATATGCAGTTTAGAAAAATTCAACCCGTAATCGCCCATAGTGCAGGTTGCAGTTTATGCGGATAGCGTTCTTGAATGTGCGGGCGGTTTGCGGATTAGACCTTTTTCTTTAAAAAATTATTTTAGAGCCTTTTTTTCCCTATTTTATAAATATTTATTTTGGACCATTTTTCTCTCATTTTCTAAAATGCTCAAACATTAATAATTAATGAATTAAAACTTATAAAATTAAAATACAACAAAATCAATTCCTAATATAAACAAATCATTCAAAATCCTAACTTTTAAATCAAATCATAAATTAACACAAGTACATCTTTCAAAATCCTAAACTATCAATCTCATTCACTATCTACTACCCAACAATACAATTAAAGTAAAATCAATCAAAATTTTAAATTTACCTAAAAGTAATTCTTCATTAACTTTTACATTCATCAAAAATAAAATAATAAAATAACAACGGTTCAAGTAAAAAATAAATAAATGTAAGTACGGGTGGGTTATTGCGGATGCGGGTAAACCCATAACCCGTTCGTAACCCGCATTATTCATGCATATTCTAAACCGTATCCGCGCACATTGTGTCTGGGAAACTTTCCATTTGTATGCCGATCGATTATGGTTGGGTGGGTTGGGCGGTTCAGATAACTCTATGCCCAATCCTAGTTATGAGTTTTGAAACTAATTTTGAGTTGTATATTTTGAAAATAATTTTTAAAAAATACAAAATAAAAAACTTGTTTGGTTAGGAATTTTCAAAAACTAGTTTTAATTACAGTGTTTTTTGGGGTCTTTTTTTTTTTTTTTTTTTTTTTTTTGTCTTGTAGTCAAATTTTTTACAATATTAATTTTATTATTTTTTGTTATCGTTATATATTTTATTTTTATTTTGTTTACTTTTTTACATACATAATCTAAATATACTTTGTAAATAGATCTAATATAATCTATAGGACATATATTAGTTCGTATAAGAACATTTTTAAAATTTGAAAACTCATTTCTGATATATATCCACTCAATGTATATACATTTAAAACGTTTCATATTATATAATTTTATTCACATTTTATTATTATTTACGTATATTTTTTGGATCGCTCATATATATTTAAAACATAACAGATTATTTAGCAATACTTAGGGAAAAAAAATTCTAAAATCACTTCTTTTCTACTACACATCAACCAATTGTTTTTTTCTCTTCTCTCTTTTCTCAATCACTTTTTCTCTTATACTGTTAACAAAATTTGGTTTTGGTCAAATTGACGGAATGGATAGGAAAATCAAAATTTCTTAAACAATAAACAAATCAGGCAATTGTGATTGGTGTCTTATGTCTTGAAAGATTCCAAAACTTCTTTAAAAATTATGAACAAAGAGAAACAAACTAAAAATTAATATTGTATTATTAAAATTGTTACTTATTACTAAGATTTGAATAAAAAACAAAATAAAAATACAAAAGGACCAAAAACTAGAAGTTATCGACCCCAAATTAAACTCATGTAAAATTGTTGGATTTGATGGATGTCCTTACTTGCTTCCTCCTTGATTATTTAGAGCTTTTATCCACGATTTTAATTGCTTACTGCTATAAGCAGGCAGTTTATTTACCCATTAAGTCCATGTGTTCCTATCTTTTTAGCAACTTTCATTTGCTCTTTCAAAGATTGTTTCCTTGTTTTCTGAATCAGATCCTGTCCTCAACTTGTTTTCCTTAACTTCCTACTTACTAGGTTATTGGGCTCACTTTTGAGCCTACTTTTAATGATCCAAATGTTCATATTTTAAAATTTATTGAGTATAATATACTTGGAAAAGATTAATGATCGGATAGATCAGAAAGTATGTGTTCGAAAAACTGTTTATTAAATTTAAAAAAAAATGATTTTTAGTTCGATGATCCGAACACGTAGTTTCTGATATACGATCAATTTGATTTTTTACAGGTATAATATGCTCAACAAATTTAAAAATGTAAACGATTCGAATCATTGAAATTAAACCCAAAAGTGAGCCCAATAACCTAACAGGTATGGTGTCAAGGAGAGAAGTTAAAGGACTTGGGGTCACTGCTGTGCCTTTGTTGTGCCTTATTTTGAGATGCATTATGGGCTTATTTTTATGATCTGAACCGTTCATTTTGTAAGATTTGTTGAGTACTTTAGGCCTACCAAAAATCATATTAATCGGATATCAATAACTATATGATCGAATTGCATATTTTTATACTATTTTTCAAAAGAAAAACTTCTTGTTTATTTTTTTGGTTATCAATCATATAGTTATTGGTATCCGATTAATATGATTTTTGGGAGGCATGAAGTCCTTACAACATGAACTGTTCAGATTATAAAAATAAATCCGTAATGCACCACAAAATGAAGCACAATAGTCACTGCTGCGCCAAAGGCACAGTAGTGACCCCAATTCCGAAGTTAAAAGGTGAGCATCTTGACTCCTTATTTTTACCCATTTCCGTAATTGCTCATAACTGTCCATAATTGCTTCAAACTCTTTATTCTGCCCACACACTTGAACTTGAAACCCAAGACTTGCCAAGATCACCACCAAACTCCGGTTGACAGACAACATAGAAAATAGGTACAAACAGTATATTATTGCTAAATAACCTGCCATACAATCAAATAAATAATAATAATAATAAATACAAATATATGTGGCCATAATTTTATGTTAAAAATAATTTATAAACTACATCGACAGATCTAGATTAATAGATTGGATTTGATCATATAATAAGATAAGCCACAATCAATTAAAGTTTGATTTGACTATAATTGACAGGCCACAACTAAGGCCTTGTTTGGCATGATTTAAAAAAGTTTAAAAAATCAAAAAGTCACTATCCTATTTAAGTCACATCATCTTATTTATGTCACTTCACTTTCTAATACATCACTTCAAAACCCAACCCTACCCAACCCATATTTCATAAAAAGTCAAAAAGTGCACATTTAGATCATCCCAAACCACTCGTAGTAAATTAGATTGGCCTATTAACAAGTCACAATCGACAGAAAATAAATAGGGTGTCAATACACACACCCATCTATTTAACTACAAAAAATATGAATAAATTATACTTACACCCCTGAGATTTTTGTTTAATACAGATCTCTCACCTACATTTGAAAATTTACACTATCCCATATTAGATTAAAATGACATATTTGTTCATTAACCTTTGTACATTTATTATTAACCTTATATATAAAATAATAAAAATATTTTGTTCATATCATTCAAGAGAAATAACAATTATTTTCTTGGTTTAACTCACACAAAAAATGAGTTTTTTTTTTATTTATTTTTATGATTTTTTTAATATTTTAGGAATTTTTTTATTGTTTAGATACATCTAATCTATATATACTTAAGAAGTATAATATTTGTGATTTTTTAATTCACCAAATACAAAAAAATAATATATAAAATTCAATACATTATCTTATTTATTGTATTCAATGATTTTTTAAAAAAATAAATGTACAAAGTTTATACTTTTAAATATATTAGATTAAATTGATTTAATCTAGATATAATGGTGGAAATAAAAATGAAATTTTTTTTCCATATACAAAAATTTATAAAAAAATATTATAAAAATTTTGTAATAATGATATTGTTGCAAATATAAATCATGTTTATGGTGTGTTTTTTAAAGAAAGATCATCATAAATATATACAGTGTTGTAAATTCTATATAAAATTTATATTTACATATCATCACTCAATAAGAATATGTTCAGGTAGAATTTAATAATGAAAAGTTGTAGAATGTAGTGATGATGATAGGAAGAAAAAATGGTTAGAAAAAAAAAGGCAAGATGGTTATTTAGAAATTTTAGGGCATTACATAAACAATTCAGAAGCAATTGTTTTAATGAGATTATAAACCTTAGGGAGGGAATGTAAATTTTTTAAATGTGAGCGAATCTATTGTAAACATAAATTTCAGAACATAAACCTTACACTTCGGATCATTTACCATGTGTATTATCAAGAAATCAAGACAAAATGACATACCTGAATCCATTGATGAACGGTTAAACGGAAGCGTGATTATCAATAAACTCTTTGTTATTGATTATGTTATTGCCTTCTAGTCCTTTCCCCTTTGGTGCCTTATGTTTCTCCTTGAGAGGATTTAGAAAAAATGGCAGTGTTTTTTTTTCCCACTTGGGAAGGAATATGGACCATAACCTTTTAAAGGTTGTAATTGGTTTCAAAAACTGAAAGTTGTGGAAGTTCAAAAGAAGAATGAAAACCAACTTTAACCATTATTGGTTTTAATTTCTATTTATTGGTTTTCAAAACTGAAAGGTTGTGGAAGTTCAAAAGGAATGAAAACCAACTTTAACCAATATGTTTTAATTTCTATTTCTGCCCCTCATAGAAATAGAAATTATACAACTAGTATCTACACATTAGGTCCATAACACATATACCCTTAAGCCTATTAACTAAATTGAATCACTTAAATTGTAGGCTTCTTATAAACGATAACACCACATTTAATTATGTGGTCCCATTGAGACATTATCTAACAATCTCCCACTGGACCACATATGTATCCTGAAAAATGTGCTTAACTTTAGTGAGCTCAGAAATTTGTTATCATAACTTGAGGGTAGCCAAACAATCTTGTCCATTAACTATATTAATATAGGATCAAAGCGGTCTTCGTTACATCAATCGTAACTCGACCCACCAATGGTCACGTATACTAATACAGCTAAATGACATAGATCAATCATGGATGCGTAGCATGGAAATTACATGTGATGTGATCCATACATGCCTATTTCCAACTGGTCCTACTTAACTTTATTGAGATCAATACTTCACAATACGTAACAGAGCGTAATAAACTGAATATTTCATTTCTGCAGAAATTAATCTAATTATATAGATAAAACTCAAGGCTGACATAAAGCAGTAATATAAATACAAACTCCCACTAAACCAGAATGTTCTCAAATAGAACAACACCCATCTGAGCAGTGTGCTCATGAAAGACCTTGGGTGGTAGTCCCTTCGTAAGTGGATCCGCTATCATGGAGTTTGTCCCAATGTGCTCTATGGAAATCTGTCCGCTCTGCACTCTTTCTTTTACAACTAGGAACTTGATATCAATATGCTTTGATTTTGTCGAGCTCCTGTTGTTATTGGAATATAAAACTGCAGACTTATTGTCACAATATAACTTAAGTGGTCTTTCAGTGCCTTCCAAAATACGCAACCCAGTGACAAAATTCCGCAGCCATATCCCTTGGTTTGATGCCTCATAACATGCTACAAATTCTGCGGCCATGGTGGATGAAGCTATGAGAGTCTGCTTTGCAGACCTCCAAGAAATTGCTCCGCCAGCTAACAGATAAATATAGCCTGATGTGGATTTCCTACTGTCTTGGCATCCAGCAAAATCGGAGTCGGAATATCCAATGACCTCTAACTTATCCGATCTCCTATATGTGAGCATATATTCCTTTGTTCTCTGTAAATATCGCATAACACGCTTGACTGCTTTCCAATGATCCATGCCAGGATTACTTAAATATCTGCCTAACATGCCAACTATAAACGCAATATCCGGACGCGTACATACTTGAGCATACATTAGACTCCCTACAGCCGAGGCATAAGGAATCTTCTGCATTTCTTGAATTTCAAGACTGTTCTTCGGGCATTGGCTGAGACTAAACTTGTCTCCCTTAGCAACCGGGGTTTCACCTGATTTACAATTTTGCATGCCAAATCTATTGAGTACTTTTTCGATATAGCTCCTTTGTGATAATCTCAGAATACCCCGAGAACGATCTCGGTGTATTTCGATTCCTAATACAAAGGAAGCATCACCAAGATCTTTCATTTTAAAATTCTTAGATAGAAATCTCTTGGTGTCATGCAATAAGTTTATATCGTTTGTGGCAAGCAATATGTCGTCAACATATAAAACCAAAAATATGTGTTTACTCCCACTGAACTTGTGATACACACATTCATCAACAACATTAGTTTCAAAACCATACGAAGTGAGAACTTGATAAAATTTGAAGTACCACTGACGAGAAGCTTGTTTGAGTCTATAGATGGATTTAGTCAATTTGCAAACCATATTCTTTAGGTCTCCTGACACAAAGTTTTCTGGCTGCACCATATAAATTGTTTCTTTAATGTCACTATTAAGAAAAGCTGTTTTGACATCCATCTGATGCAACTCAAGATCAAAATATGCAACAAGCGCCATAATTGTCCTAAAAGAATCTTTCGAAGAAACTGGGAGAAAGTTTCTTTAAAGTCAATTCCTTCTTTTTGAGTAAAGCCTTTGGTTACAAGACGTGCCTTATACCTCTCCACATTACCATTTGAATCCCTTTTGGTTTTAAATATCCATTTACAACCTACGGGCTTCGCACCAACTGGTAATGAGACAAGTTCCCAAACTTTATTGTCTTGCATAGACTTATATTCTTCATTCATGGCTTCTATCCACTTATGAGAGTTGGAACTTTCATGACTTGACGAAAGTTGATTGGATCATCTTTCGACATTCCATTTTCTACCTCATGTTCCTGGAGATATACAATATAATCATCTGAAAGTGCAAATCTCCTTTCTCTTGTGGATCGCCTTAATGGCACAGATTCTTGAGGTTGAGGTTGTAGAGTTTGTTCCTCAGGAACAATTACCTCATCTTGAATGGGGGTTTGAACTATATTATCTTGAACAACATTGTCTGGTTGAGGATCCGAAATTACTTCTCGAGCAATGACAGGTATAGGAACCTGTGATTGGTCAAAAGTAGTAGTAGGAAGTGGGATTACTCCTGCTTCCTCCTCAAAGACAATGTCTCTAACTGGATTTCTCCCCCCAAACTCAACATCCTCAAAAAATGTTGCAATTCCCGTCGCAAATATTGACCTATTTGTGGGATCATAAAACTTGTAACCCCGTGATCGTTCGGCATAGCCAATAAAGTAGCTGCTAATGGTTTTAGAGTCCAATTTTCGTTCATGAGGTTTATAAGGCATCGCCTCAGCAGGACACCCCCACACATGCAAATGTTTTAGACTAGGCTTTCGCCCAACCCAAAGCTCATAAGGTGTTTTTACAACTGCTTTAGTTGGCACCCGATTTAAGATATAAGTTGCTGTCTTTAGAGCCTCACCCCAGAGGGACTTTGGTAAAGTAGAATGACTGATCATACTTCTTACCATATCCTTAAGAGTCCGGTTTCGTCTCTCAGATACACCATTCATGCTAGGTGATCCTGGCATGGTGTATTGTGGGACGATTCCACATTCCTCCAGGTATTTTGCAAACGGATAATCTCTAAATAAATTAATTTAATGACAACATCTCAAGATACCTAGCACAACATTAATACCAAGCCTTTGGATAGTGATATTAACTGTAAGTGGTATTCTTGTTGTAATGATCAAACATTGACAATAAGTCATGTCAAATAACAAATCTATCTTTTGATGGATTTATTATTTACATTAGGTTTTCTTGACAATTGGCACATGTTTATCACCACAAAATGTGTGTGTAATTCTGCCAAGTCTTAATCATGTCTTTGGACCGATAAATACCCGCATGAGATACACAGACATGAACATCAAAACATTCCATATAAAACAATCTAGACAAGAGAGATCACTTTTGTGACATCTTGTTTGAATTGACTTATATTGAGAATGTTAGAAAATTAAATTTCTGTAGACGTTGTATGAAATTACATTAAATTTAAAGATTTCTAAATTTGTGACCCCGTATATATTATATAATCTGCAGCAATCCCAATTATATACATACATATATAAATAGAATTGACGGTCCAAAAAAACTGCCCACCGAATCATTTTACAATTCCAGAAAACAGATTGCCATTTTCACAGAACAAAACAGGAAAAAACAGAATTTACATCCATAAGAAAATTCAGAATCTGATTCCAGGAAACTAAATAGAATGAATAAAGCATATCAATTCTGATAAGACACATGATATGCTGCTCTGATACCAATTGTAAACATAAATTTCAGAACATAAACCTTACACTTCGGATCATTTACCATGTGTATTATCAAGAAATCAAGACAAAATGATATACCTGAATCCATTGATGAACGGTTAAACGGAAGCGTGATTATCAATAAACTCTTTGTTATTGATTATGTTATTGCCTTCTAGTCCTTTCCCCTTTGGTGCCTTATGTTTCTCCTTGAGAGGATTTAGAAAAATGGCAATGTTTTTTTTTTTTCCACTTGAGAAGGAATAGGGACCATAACCTTTTAAAGGTTGTAATTGGTTTTCAAAACTGAAAGGTTGTGGAAGTTCAAAAAGAATGAAAACCAACTTTAACCATTATTGGTTTTAATTTCTATTTATTGGTTTTCAAAACTGAAAGGTTGTGGAAGTTCAAAAGGAATGAAAACCAACTTTAACCAATATGTTTTAATTTCTATTTCTGCCCCTCATAGAAATAGAAATTATACAACTAGTATCTACACATTAGGTCCATAACACATATACCCTTAAGCCTATTAACTAAATTGAATCACTTAAATTGTAGGCTTCTTATAAATGATAACACCACATTTAATTATGTGGTCCCATTGAGACATTATCTTACATCTATATTGAACAAAAACCTCGGGGGTGTCAGTGTAATTTACCCAAAAAATATCAAATCATCCCAAACTATAAAATTATTTTCAAAATATACAATCAAACAAATTTTCAAATTTTTTAAACTCTTTCCAGAAAATTATTTTTGAAATAATGACCATGTTTGGTTTGTATTCGTGAAACAATTTTGAAAAAATAATTTTCTAAAAAGAGTTACAAAATTTAAAATTTTGTTTGGTTGTATGTTTTGATAATAGTTTTGAAATTTGGGATGATTTAAATTTTTTTTTTTTTTGTAGTTGAATAGAAAGGTGTAAGAGAAAAAGGTAATTGATTGATGTGTAGGATCTGAGAGAAAGATAAATGATAGGATAAAAATGATTGATTGATGTATAATAAAGAGAAAAGTGATTTTGAAAAAAAAAATTCAAAAAATTTTAACCAACCAAATTTTTGAGGTTTTTTCTCAAAAATATATGTCTAGACACAAACTAAACAAGGCCAATATCTCAAAACACAAACCAAGGCCAAATTTAAAATTTGTTTGGTTATGAGGTTTGAAAATAGTTTTCAAATAGTTGAGTTGAATATAGGTTTGAAAACCAAAAATCAAATAGGTTTTTGGATTTTCAGCTATCAAATTGTGATTTAAAAAGTAAACCAAACGGAGTTCAAACTCTAAACACTTACTCGATTATCTCAAAATTGAGTTTTTTTTTAATTGAATTTTTTAAAATTTTATGTAACTTTTTATTTTTTAAATATACCCAATCTAAATATATTTAAAAGTATAATATTTGTGAAAAAAATTAAAAATTTCATCAAATACAAAAAATATAAAAATAAATAAAAAATTCAATATATTTTCGTATTTTATTGTATTCGATGATTTTTTTTTAAAAAAAAATTGTATAAATTTTATACTTTTTAAGTATATTAGGATTGAGTGTATCTAAATTTTTTTTAAAAATAATTAAATATTTTGAAAATTCAGTAAAAATACAAAAATATGAATTAAAAACTCAAAAAATTATTTTTGAAAAATCCAAACCAAACAGGGTGAAGAGGTTCTCGAGGATCAGATCCAATTAGCTAGGCTCTCATTCATTATCCATTTGAATTTAGGCAAATTTAAAAAAATTAATATGCATATTTTCACTTAGTTAGCTGATGCAGATTGAACGAGCCGTGCGAATTGCCAGGTGAATGTGGATCAGTTTAGGGATTTGGGCTTTACTCTTTTGAATCTCTTTTTGAATAATTTTTTCAACAATTATTTATTATTTTCAAAAAGCTCAACAGATTAAATCTCTACTAAAAATAGCCAATGTTGTAATGAAGAATCACGAAAATTCTGTCATTAAGAATAAAAAATATTTAATTTAGACAAGAAGCAAGGATATTACCTCAATATTTGCCAACTTCGGCATTTCTAGAGGCAAATGTTTGATCAAGATTACAATTAAAAATATAAGCCTATGTCAAAAGCACCAAAAAAAATCTTACTTGGTAAAATCTTGTTTCGTGTCTAACTATATCCCTCGCCTTTGACTTCCAACTTGATTTTTTTAATTAAGAAAAACCTATTGTAACTGGTCATTAATTAAAAAATGTCCAAAAACAGTGAAAACCTTTTCAGTATCCTTTTCCTTCACTAAAAAGTTGAGGATACACCAAAAACATTACAGAGCAACAACAATTCCTTTTGTACTCTCTCTATACCCTAGGCTGGCAACCATTATTGGGAGACAAGAGGCCAACACCTTGAATCATTCACCGATTTGCAATTTTGGGACCTTAAAACATAAGCAACAACAAGATTGCTCTATAAGAAGCCACACAATACAATGCAATTTAAAATGAAGTTGGTGAAAATGTCATTACAACACCACATTGAAGCAATTCGGGTCTATGGGTAACTCACGACACAATTACATTCTTCCTAGATAATGTAGGTCTTTGGATATAGAGGACCCTATTACCCACTTCCACCATTAATCCATGATGTTGGCACAAAAAAGCTTCATGCACCATAAGACACCCCCATACCATAGCATTCTCCACAATGTGTTTCTTTTTAAGAGCAGACAAGTTATTTTTATTAACTATTCTAGGAAATAAATTAACAAATAAAGAGGCATGTCAACAAGAGACTAGAACTAGTGATACAAATGACACTGTTGCGCTCTTCCAACATAATTAGAAATAAATGGGCATTTGTATTCTATGAGCACGCCCGGTACAATTGTATTCTATCTATTGGTATGAAGAACATCTCAATTTTGATTTTCCCGTATTACTGAAGGAAATTTACACACCAGTGGAGGAAACTAGCAATGAAAGCAATTGTTGTTCCAATATTTTCTTTTATGTTGTTTCTATTGGCATAACTTCTACAATAGAATCTCTTATTCTCTTTGTTATACAAGCATCTGGTTCCAAGAATATGTTATTACTTATCTATCAGCATAATAGCGTTAAATTTTGGAATTGCAACACACCATTAACTTTAAGCATGTAGTTTTATCCAAAGTGTTCATTTTTCAGATATGCAACATAACCAGAAGCAAATCAACATCTAACTTTTAAAAATCTGAGATTTTTCAACAGTATAAAGGTCAAGGAATAGGTAAATAGAGAGAATATCAAATTTAAAACAGCCTGACAGTACCCAAAAATAAAAACTAATGCACAAAGGAAGCATTACTTACTTTGAAATGCGCTCTTTAAGCTCCAAAGCTGATGCGTGTGATCCTCTAGATTCTCCTCCCTCAACACTCTGTTGATACTTAGTGGACCTAATGTCATCCTTTTCATGATGAGAACCCTTCCCCCACGTAGTTACATCCCCATCCAGACCATCTTCACGTTCTAATTTTACAGTATCATCCTTTGTTGCATACTTGCCCCTATCATGACCTTCACCCCGGTGTTTCCGACCCACCTTATCTCTTTCTCTAGACCTCTCTTTATCTTGACCTGACTCCCTCTCCTCCCTGATTCTCTCCTTTTCCCTTCTCTGTCTCAAGCACATCTCTATCTCGGTCATTGTCAATCTCCCTTTCCCTATCTCGATCTTTATTTTTGTCTCTCTCCTTTTCCCTTTCCTTGTCTTTTGCCCTATCTCTTTCTTTATCCCTATCTTTGCCCTTCTCTTTTGACCTCTCATTCTCCCTTGCTCGCTCATTATCCTTCTCTGTTGCCTCGGTTTCTCGATCACGGTCTCTTTCCTTCCCTCGATCCTTACGATCTTTATCTTTATCTTTATCACGCTCTTTATCTTTGTACTTATCCCAATCATAATCTTTCTCCCTTCTTTTATCTTTGGTCCTATCCTTGTTTTGATCATCTCTACTTCTCCCATCTTTAGTTGCTGCTCGATCTTTCTCCAAATCTTTACTTGCTCTCTCTCTGTCTTTTGTGACATCACTAGCCTTTGACCTTTCTCGGTCCCTACTTCTATGATCCTTCTCTTCTCTTCGGCTGCTCTTACTCCTCTCCTTACTCCGATGCTTACCTGTGTCTCTCGACTTCTCTGTGCGATTTTCTTCGAAATCATCATATCCTCCTTCCCACTTTTTCTCTCACATGAGAGTCATCTTGATCCCTCATGTCAACACTTCTCTCACGCCTTGATTCTAAAGATTCCATGTCTATTGTAATTATGGCAAATTTTCAATGTCAAGGCAAAATACACACAGACAAACTAGCTTTGAACTCAGCCCAACTGTGTACTATTTGCTTAATTTGTACACAAGCACCAAACTGCTGATACCTGACAATTGGAGAAAGGCAAAAGCTCAATTTACTCGACTCACATATACATGATACAGAAAGAGAAGACGGGTTTCAGGTCACTATAAGAAACAATTAGTAAATACTAAAAAACAAAATTTATTTGCTAGTATCCATATTCCATACACAGTTTACTTGCACATACAATAGCTAAAATTTACTTACATAGATTAAAATATACTTTCTAGAGAGCATGAATTTATTATCAACAATCCACACAAATTCACAATCCACTGAGATGTGCAAACAATATGTTGCTAGAACAGCAAAGCTTTTACAGCACAGCTTTTCGATATTTTCGAGATACGATAAGGAAACCGTCTCTCTAATTAGTAATTACATCAAAAAATTTGAAATAGATATTAGTGTTACTTTATGATACCATTGTGTCTACACTTTATCGTCTCGTATATGCAATTAGATTAATTACTGAATACAAATTTTAGAATGTAGTATCATTTTTACTAGCATCTTCATTACATGCTATTAGATTAAGGGAGACAGAGCCAGGAAATTGATTCAGGACCCCATTAATCACAATCTTGAATTTTTTTCATTTTGTAATCAACAACAATAAGATAATAATAAAAAAAATTTCAATTAGTATTAAACATAAAAAAGTTAAATATTTTTTGAAAGTTTGGGGTTTTGTTATACCATACAAAAACGTTTGTTTCTATATATACAACAAAGTTATCATTCATTCATTGATCACCCATTTGGTTTCATAACCGATTCTCCACAACAGTCATCGTTGCTAAAATATTATAAATAAAAATAAATAAATAAAATAAAAATCTGCATGATCGTTTAAAACTTTAAAAAAATGGGGGGGGAAAAAATAAAAAATCACCCAATTGGTACCCGTTAATGGTTGTTCTGCGAGGGGTTAGATTGGGTATATACGTAATATTCAAAAAATAAGAATTTGTAACATCAATCAAAACAAATCAAATTAATTACAACAAAAACAAAAACAAGACTCATTATGGAGAAGTAGATGTCAACTGGACCGCTTAGGTAAAGAAATTAGGGCAAAGAAAAGTAGGGCACAAAAATTAGGGCAAAGTTTCTTCCATTAGGTGTGTGTGTGTGTGTGTGAGAGAGAGAGAGAGAGAGAGGGGACTCACCGGATGCTTTGCTTGCGGTCGTTCCGTGTTGGCTGGATTTGGAAGATACAAGAAGTCGGAACTTGAAGGAGGAGAGTAACGAGTAGAAAACTGACCCAACAAAAGACTGGTTTATTAGAGCTGTCGGAGCTGGAAGGAGGAGAGTAACGAGTAGAAAACTGACCCAACAAAAGACTAGTTTATTAGAGCTGTGGGAGCTGGAAGGAGGAGAGTAACGAGTAGAAAACTGACCCAACAAAAGAATTTGTAACATCAATCAAAACAAATCAAATTAATTACAATAAAAACAAAAACAAGACTCATTATGGAGAAGTAGATGTCAACTGGACCGCTTAGGTAAAGACATTAGGGCAAAGAAAAGTAGGGCACAAAAATTAGGGCAAAGTTTCTTCCATTAGGTGTGTGTGTGTGTGTGTGAGAGAGAGAGAGAGAGAGAGAGGGGACTCACCGGATGCTTTGCTTGCGGTCGTTCCGTGTTGCTGGATTTGGAAGATACAAGAAGTCGGAACTTGAAGGAGGAGAGTAACGAGTAGAAAACTGACCCAACAAAAGACTGGTTTATTAGAGCTGTCGGAGCTGGAAGGAGGAGAGTAACGAGTAGAAAACTGACCCAACAAAAGACTGGTTTATTAGAGCTGTGGGAGCTGGAAGGAGGAGAGTAACGAGTAGAAAACTGACCCAACAAAAGAATTTGTAACATCAATCAAAACAAATCAAATTAATTACAACAAAAACAAAAACAAGACTCATTATGGAGAAGTAGATGTCAACTGGACCGCTTAGGTAAAGAAATTAGGGCAAAGAAAAGTAGGGCACAAAAATTAGGGCAAAGTTTCTTCCATTAGGTTGTGTGTGGTGTGTGTGTGTGTGTGTGTGTGTGTGTGTGTGTGTGTGAGAGAGAGAGAGAGAGAGAGAGGGGACTCACCGGATGCTTTGCTTGCGGTCGTTCCGTGTTGGCTGGATTTGGAAGATACAAGAAGTCGGAACTTGAAGGAGGAGAGTAACGAGTAGAAAACTGACCCAACAAAAGACTGGTTTATTAGAGCTGTCGGAGCTGGAAGGAGGAGAGTAACGAGTAGAAAACTGACCCAACAAAAGACTGGTTTATTAGAGCTGTGGGAGCTGGAAGGAGGAGAGTAACGAGTAGAAAACTGACCCAACAAAAGAATTTGTAACATCAATCAAAACAAATCAAATTAATTACAACAAAAACAAAAACAAGACTCATTATGGAGAAGTAGATGTCAACTGGACCGCTTAGGTAAAGAAATTTGGACAAAGAAAAGTAGGGCACAAAAATTAGGGCAAAGTTTCTTCCATTAGATGTGTGTGTGTGTGTATGTGTGAGAGAGAGAGAGAGAGAGAGAGAGAGAGGGGACTCACCGGATGCTTTGCTTGCAGTCGTTCCGTGTTGTAGACACCCCATTTTTGACCGTCCTCAAGACTTAGTTGTGCTTGTAGGTACACCTAACAACTGGTTCGATTGCTCGCCCAGTTTTCGACTGTCGCGGCGGAACGTCACCGGTTCGAGTTTCCGGACCCTGTATCCTTTCTGCCTCATTTTTGGACCCTGACTAGGTCTTGTCAGAGTGGCCTCCTAGTGCACTGCCGGCCATAGGCATGGCACTGCCGGCCATGGCTTTGTCCCTGCCGGCCACTGGTGAGCACCTGCCGGCCATCAGTGTGGCACTGCCGGCCATTGCTGATGGCTGACAACCCCCCATTCTCAGCTAGTTTCCGGGCAGATATTTTGTACCAGCTGGATTCCTCATATCTGCCCTCCATACACATGTATAGAGGGATCAAAGCCTTTGGAAGCTTGTTCAAGAAGCTTTAACCTTGCATTGCTCTATATAAGCAAGGGGCTTCTTCCTTACACCAGGTTCTGAGATTTTGGAGGGCAAAAATCCATCTCTCTCTATATTGCTTGTGGTTAGAGCTTGGAAGTTGGATTTCTTTGCATTTTTGCACTACACCTCATAGCACAAGACATCCATCCTCCATTCAAACACCTTGAGGCTAATCTTCAGAGGCTAGAAGCTCAGATTTTTGGACCAAAAGGCTGCTAAAGACTTGTTCTTCAAGGGTAAGTACACTTTTCCCCTAAACTAGCCTTTTTTTGTTTCATTTATAAGCCTTGCTTGCAAGCATTTTTGGGCTCCGACCCTAACTGCAAATAATCATATTTTGAGTCCCTTTTCATGTTTGATCAAGGGTTTTTCTCTGTTTGAGACCTCCTTCCATCACTTGCCTCTTTAACTTTCTTTTAGGCCTATTTTTGCATAGTATTTTAGGCTTATTTGTGAACTGTTTTGAGCTTTGATGTAAACTGTAAAGTGGCTTATTTTGAGCCCCTCTTCAACTTTGTTGAAGGGCTCCTTGCTGTTGGGGTCGGCTTGCCCCTTGTCTCTATTCTCACTTTTAGGGCCATTTTTGCATGATAGATTAGCCCTATTTGTGTTCATTTTTGAAGCATGTTGTAAACTGTAAAAAGTTTTTTTGAGGCCCTCTCCATGTTTGATTAAGGGCATTTTCTTATCTGAGGTCATATGCTATCTAGTATGCTTAGTTGCCTCTTGTTTTGAGCCTTAATCCTAAGCTATTGTTGCATGCCTTGTTTGGCCTTCTAGTCACTGAAATCCAGTGGATTTTCAGTGGCTAAGACCCTGTTTGAGCCTCCAAATCAGAGGGGGGTGACCCCCTCTCACCTTGACTTGCTTGATGGCCATTTTGGTCTTCTAAAGGGCCCCATCTTGCATGCTTTGTTGACTGATTTTGGGGCCAATTTTGTGAGTTTTAGGACTACCATATTTGATTTTCAGAGTTGTATATGTCATGCCACTTGTCTATCTTGTATGTGCCTAATAACTCCTTGCATGGCCATCTAAAGGAGCCCCTCATTTTGGTATGCATTGGCTGCATTTCCATGGTTATTTGGGCCTATTTTCACATGGTTTATTCACTGATTTTTTCTGGTTTGATGAGTTCTCACTTGCATCATATATTTGCCATGTAAACCATGTTTGCTAGTCAAATTCACATGCTAATTTAGTCCATCTTGTTAGCACTTTTTGGCCTTGCTTTAAACTGGAAAAGTCCATGTTTTGGGACTCTCTTGGTTCCGTCTTTAGACTTCGTAGTCCAATAATGCATGCTTTGTATAGCTGTAAGTCATTCTATATGCCTAGTGTTGCATTTCGGGGTTCATCTCATGCATCAGGTGCCATGTTGCCATGTTTCGGGGCTGTTTAGCATCATGTTTGAGTGCTGAAATTTGCATTTTTGCATACCATGTTCCATGCCTTACCATGCTTTGGTAGAGTGGCATTCGTGCCTTAGGTTCGGTCCTCGGTTTGCGTGCATGTGCGCACGCATTTCGAGTGTCTCATTTTCATCTAATGGCTACTAATTTGGACTTAGTTGAGAGCTGTCCATGTTGGTGTAAGCCCATTTTACCATGTTGTCGCATGCTTGTTACACATAATATGTCATTGCATACTTGCTTAGCTTTACATGCCTCGCATGCTCGCATGTTCACATTGCATTTTGCCATGATTATCCAAGGTTGTCGCCTCACATTATGTTCATATGCTTGTCGCATGTTTGGTTTAGTTGCATGTTTGCATACTTAGTCCATATTGCATGTTTGCCATGCTTATATGTTGCATTGTTCGGGGTAAACGTTAATCCGAGCACGGGAAACGAGGGGTATTTCATACTTCAAGTGATGGGATGCGTCTCAATTCTCGGTCGCCGAGCTCTTGATGATTCATCATAGAGTTCTAGGCTTTACTCGCTTTAACATGTGCATTCATTTCACATCGAGTCATGCAATTCGACTCCTCAGCCATCATGCATCGATATGCGTGATTGGTGGCACGGGGATCGAGGACTACACTCTCTGAAGAGTAGTCATGCATACATGTGTGAAAATACTTTGCCATGCCCCTTTGTTGCTCTCTGTTGCAGCAAATCAAGAATTAGCAGCCTTCCGGAGCTTGGCACGCATTCCAAGAACAATTGCAAATAGAGGCTAATTGGGGCATCGCAGTGGATTTCCGCGCAAGGCAACCTGAATATGCATCATTCATCATCTGGATCAGAGCTGAGGCGGTCCCTGGCTTGCATGCCAATTTATTGTTTTCCTAGATTAATTTGTTAACTAATTAGGATTTTGTATTATTTATTCGGACTGTATTTATTTGGGACTGTATTATTCTTTCGGACCCTCCGAGTGAGGGCCAATTGTTGTAATAAAGGTGCGTGCGTGTGTGCATGTCTTCCAATCCCCTTTCTTTCTCCCTTTTATTTAACTGCTTATGATGGTTAGATTAGGGCATATTTCAATTAGCATACAGTATGATCACATGTTTGCATTCATTCATCTGTTTTGCATGCACCGGGCTCGGCGCATCATACTAACTGCATTTAAATTTCAATTTCAAATTGAATATGTGTTAGCTGTAGCATTTCACATGCCATGTTTAGAATAGCCGAGCTTGCTATAGTTGCATTTTGTATGTGTTGCATTAGGCATTTCTGTATAGTTAGGATCATGCATTGATTTCTAACTGATTTCTATTTTGGCACGGAGTACGATGTAAGTATTTATGCTTTAGCATCTCGTATGAGTGTGAATGTTAACATGACAGCATGCTTACCATGTGGCTAAATGCTTAGTTGATATAACTGCCTGAATGCCTGTGGGTGCAGGTTGGATTACTTGGATTGGGATAATTCATTGAAGTCCGTATTTTAGCCTATTTACGAGTAGCAAAATTCAAAACATTTCCAAACAAACGGATATGCAATGCTTTGTTCCAAATTAGGCGATCTAGTCTATACTTGTTTTGCTGTGCGCATCACATAGTAATTCTAGCTAATTAATCGGAATAAGAACACATAACGTTTTCAAAATCAGATATCATGGTTAGTAGAGGCCGATCTTTGATCGGGCGAGAGGGGGTTCTCATAGCTAACCTTCCCCAATCGTACCCAAGTTTCCGAGTCGAGGCAACTTTGGTGATGACGACACGTGGCCCTAGGCAACGAATCAGGGTTTCCTAAATTTCCAAAATAAAATATTTAGGTGGCGACTCTGTATCTGGCAAAGCAGTCCATGTTTGGCACTTCTTTCAAAAATCTGTTTTCTCAAAACGATTTGCCGGATTTGGACTCTTTGGTTCAGATTAAGAACCGTGACACAAATCGAGTCCGAACTGTAGCGAGGTCCCCCGCTGGCTTGTTACAGTTTCTGGCGACTCCGCTGGGGAGTTAGAGAACTTGACTCGAACTCATGAGATCTTGTTTTGACTACACTTATGTGTTTCTTTGTATTACATTTGCATTGGTGCGCCTAGGACACCGTGTTTGCCATCTGCTATTCCTAAACGGTTTGCCGGAGGCTTGTCTTGTCAAGGCATGACCATAAGGCTGACCGGTTGTGGGCTCTGCCAGTATGGGAACACAAATCCCGGTTTTACCGGGGCACCTTTTTGACCATTCGACCTAGTGCATATTCGGATCCATAGTGACCATTCCAAACTAGGACAGGTTGCTTACCCGATAGGTTGTTTGAAACCGCTACGTGCGTAGTGAAACTCTAGCTCCTGACAAAATAGGACAGGAAACCCTACCCAACATAGGGGTGTATTGGCTCTCACTTGCTTGCTATGTGCTTTTAGAGAGTATCTCTACAGGGAACGCCCATATCAGTTTGTCAAGTTTGGGCATCAGGCCTGAGGGCACCAGTATCAGTGTTTTGAGGATCAGTTATATCTGCAGGTATCCGATTAAGTGTTTTGGGGCAGTGATTTGGGGGAACAGTGGTCAGTAGTAGAGTACAGTTGTTCGACTACACCTGTGTTTGATCCGTTTGGGCTGACATGCTGCTCATTTTTTTTCTTGCAAGGGGGGGTTCAGGAGAGTTGATACAGAATAGTCAGTGTTCCCCCTTTGCTGAGGTAAGACAAGTATCTGATCAGTCACCGTTCAGCACAGCGGACCTAGCATGACGCAGAATTCAGAAGAGATCGTGGTTATGGCAGCCACGTTAGATCGAGGAATCACTCTGCAAAGTGAGACCGACGTTGATGTACCGCATCCACCCAGGTCGCCTGCGGCGCACCCGGCCTGGATCCCCCAGTTGTACCAGGCTCGTGAGCCCACCACATTCGAGTTGATGGGGATG
>JAPPVO010005826.1:0-22296 GCA_030407325.1 Camellia japonica | reverse complement strand
GCATTGTCATGCATCATTGTAAATACTGCATATGTCATGCATTTCAAACAAAAAACAAAAAAAACCATGCATATGTCATGCATTTCATTGTAATATAGTGTATATGTCATGCATTTTCCGTAAAACATCCAGTGCATAGTGCATTGTAGTTTGCATGCATCCATTGCATCACTTCCATCTATGGCTTGCGCCTTTCCAGGTTGAGCTTGGTCTGGTATGTGCCCCTACTTTTCACGTCGAAGCACGGTTTTTGTGTACGCGCCTATTCCTTGATGAGCTTGGTTTGAGGGTTGCGGCACATTTTCTGTGTTAGACGCGGTTCGTATGCGTACATGCCTTTCCTAGGCAAGATTCGGTTTGGCCCGCGTGCCATATCCATTGTATCCATATCCATTTCTATTGCATCGTAGTTTGCATGCATCCATTGCATCACTTCCATCTATGGCTTGCACCTTTCCAGGTTGAGCTTGGTCTGGTATGTGCCCCTACTTTTCACGTCGAAGCACGGTTTTTGTGTACGCGCCTATTCCTTGATGAGCTTGGTTTGAGGGTTGCGGCACATTTTCTGTGTTAGACGCGGTTCGTATGCGTACATGCCTTTCCTAGGCAAGATTTGGTTTGGCTCGCGCGCCATATCCATTGTACATATTACATTGTAGTGTAATTGTTGCATCCGGCATTAGGATCATTGTTCTTTCCTCAGCGGGTCGTTACCTCACTTATGTCATTCCACCCAATACTTGTTCTTATGTCCGTGCGAAGTACTCATAGATCAGACATCGTTCTATGGGAGACGGGCTCGTTACCTCCATCAATCTATTTGACATTTGTGTGGTTTTGAACCGCTCACGATTGAATTATGATTCAATTGCATTGCATGTTACATTGCATATCATTTGCATTGCATATAGTTTCAATTGCATTGCATATTAGTTGCATTGTTTATACGTAGTTTTGTATATTTTGCATATCATTTTGCATTCATTTTGCATATGTCATGCATATTGCTAACAATATTGCACCTGCTAAGTTTGCTTTCTTTGCAGGCACGATATTGTATGTACGGCTCATTTGAGGCCGGTGCAACCGGACGAGCCGCACAGGTATTGTATTCTCCGAGTGAGATGTATTGAGAATTGCATAATTCTCTTACATCCTTTCTGCATTGTAGTGTAGATTGGTGCATGCTAGCTTATAACTGTCGCATGTGTGCTTCATTACAGCTTTCTTTGCATGATCATAAGTTATGCTCGGCCTTTTGCATCGTCAGTTGCATCTTGTCCCCGCCTACGGGCGCATACCTTATCTGCGGCTTGTATTCCTGTGCCTGAACTACGCTGGTTTGATTCCTAAAGGGATACGTAGGCAGCTTGCGAGTTCAACCATTTGCGCTTTGTATGTTTGTCCAAGTCTTCGGCCTTGTCGAAAATGGGTCGTCTCTGGGCTTTGACATTCACTCCCGTCATTGTTATGACTTCCGAGTTCTGTCAAAGAGGGGCAACTGTAGACACCCCATTTTTGACCGTCCTCAAGACTTGGACGTCACCGTTGGAACACTCGGTGATTATCCATGTTTGTGTTCGTTCGGAGTTCCCGGAGTTCTCGGCTACGCGCCTTGCCTCAGGACCTCCGAACTCGACCGTTTTGTGTCTGGTTTTGCACCAAACACTTGTGTTTTGCCTTGGAAGGCAGAGGATGCCTTTTGAGGCATCCCCACACACCACCGGCAGTGGCTAGAGGCCACCGGCTGTTTGGTGTTGACATCGGCACTATATTGTGCCGGTCGGCACTATTTTGTGCCGGTCGGCACTCTTTATGGCAAAATGACCATTTTGCCCTGCCGATCACTTTACAGCTGTTTTTGGAGATATTTTCAGACAGCTTTGTAGCATTTGTTTCCCCTCCATACACGTGTATAGAGGGATGAGCCCTTTGGTAGCTTAGCTTGTAAGCTTTGATTCCTATAAGAGAAGACTCTCTTCTCTTGGCTCAAGGTTGAAGAGGTTAGCCATTTTTGAGAGATCAAAAACCAGAGCTTATGCATTCTCTCTCTCTATATCTCACTCTCTCTCACCCTTGTGTGTGTTTTGTGGCCAAATAGTGCACTTTTACCTTACTTTTGCACCATTACACACACTATTACACCTTATTTCAAGATTGAGGGACTTGGAGGGTTGTTTGTTGTGATTTTGGACTGGTTTTGATCATTAGAGGAGGGCTACTCCACCTGTTCTTCAAAGGATCTTCAAGGGTGAGCTTGTTACTTTAGTTTCCCCATTCTTGCACTAGCTTTCTACCCCTCTTGCTTGGTGTTTTTGGATTTGTGTTTAACATAAAAAAAGACTTGTTTTTCCTTGCTTAACAACATTCATCAAGGTTGTTTTGTGGTTTGGGTAGAGTCTCACCCTCTTAGGCCTTGTTTTGGCCATTTTGGAGCCTTTTCTTGAGGCCTTGTTTACTCGGTGTTTTTGGTCTTCTCACCACTGAAAACCAGTGGGTTTTCAGTGGTGAGGAAGGTATTTTCAAGTCTCATATAGGGGAGAGACACCCCTCTCCCCTTTGTCCCTTGTTTGCCTTGTTTTTTGACCTAAAAAGTAGCATGTGTGCATGATCGGTTTTAGCTTCATTTCAGAGTTTCTTTGAGTGTTTTGGGGCATGTTTAACCTCTATTTTTGGTTGGATTTATGACCCTTAGCATGTCTCTCTTACTTGCTTTGAAATGCTCTCTTATGCTTAAAAGTATGCCATGCATCCAAGCCATGTTCTTTGCATGTTTTAGCATAGTTCCATGAGGATACTAACATCATTTTGCCATGTATAAGGGCTGTGGGCCACTGTTTTTGTCATATTTAACATGCTTGACATGGTTGTTTTGCATGATGGCTTGTAGGCCTTGGGTAGGTGACCCATGTACATACATTGGATAGTCTATTTAGATGATTTGGGATCATTTGACATGCTATTTCAAACCCTAATCCATGCTCATATGTTTGTACTTGTCATCTCTTTCATGCTTTAAAGGTGTGTCCTTTTATGCCTAAGAATAGGCCTTGTGTATGCTTCCATGATTAATACATTTTGGGGGGCGGGGCATGTGAGGGGATTTGGGTGTCATTTTGCATACTAAAAAATCTGTTTTTGGTTGTTAGATTCATGCCATGAGTGGTTGTGTAAGTCGTAGTAAGATGCTCTTTTTGGTGCCTTAGGTTTAGGCCCATGAACTTGCATGTTTGTATAGCATTTTGGTCATCATTTAGGGCTTGTTTTGCCACTGTTTTGGGGTTGTTTGAGGGCTGCCCCATTGAAGTTAAGGCCACCATTGTATGTTCATTATATGCTTGATGCATGCTTGGTTCATCGAGTGTTGTAGTAGGTTAGTCCCATTGCTTGATTGGCCCATGTTTGCATGCCACTTATACCTTGCATGCTCTAGCATTTTGCATGCCTGTTGTGATAGTTGCATGACACTTGGTATGCCTTCCATCTTAGTCCCATTGTTGCATCATTTGAGCTATGTTGCATGCATGCATTCCATGGCTTGGCTTGGGGATTGTCAAGCCAAGCATAGGGTTGAGAGGAGTTCACACTTCGAGTGGTGCAACTCGTCTCAATTCTTGGTCACCAAGACCTTTGACTAACTCATGATAAGGCCTTGGATTTCATTTGTTTGTTTGCATACATTGCCATTAAAATGCAACCTTGGTTCCTTAGGCCATCATACGTCAAGATGCATGATTGATGGCCCAAGAACCAAGAGTCATGCCTCCTTGAGTCCCCAAGCATGATAGGAGGCATTGGCCACGCTTACATATGCTCAAAATCCATGTCATGCACTGCTGGTTTGCTGCTGCTGTCAAACTGTCCTCTGCAGGAACTTTCTGCCGACCGGCAGAACAATGTGCCGACCGGCACACTTTTCGTGCCGATAAACTCTACAAGAAGCCGGTGGCCAATTTAAGCAGCCGGTGGTCACTTCCTCCAGCCGGTGGGGTACTGCAGGTCATGTAGAAGGTATTCTGGGACTTTGGGAATTTTTGGAGAGGCAGGGCAGTAGAAACAGAAGCAACAGTGTCATGACACGGGCTTTTCGGGCAAGTCGGATCGAGCATGCATCATTCGCGCATCCCGAGGCGGACGGCTGTGGCCACCTTTCCTTTTTGCATTTATTTGTTAAATAATTAGAAATTTTGTAATAATTAATTTATTTATTATTCGGACTGTAATATTTATTCGGTCCCTCCGAGCGAGGGCGAATCTGTAATAAGTGTGCGTGGGTGTGTGTATGTCTTCCAACCCCCACTTCTTTCTTCCCTTTTATTTACCTGCTTATGATGGTAGATTAGGGCACATTTATTTTTAGCATACCTTATGCAATACATGCGTGCATCCATGCATTTGTTGACATGCATCGGGCTCGGTACATCATGCTAACCGCATTGTATTTCAATTTCCAAATTGAATACTTGTTACATGTAGCATTTCACATGCCATTTTAGGGTTAGCCGAGCCTACTCTAAATTGCATCCTTGCCTGTGTTGCATTAGCCACTTAACATGAACTAGGACACGCATGTTTGCTAACTAGTTTCTTGTTTTGGCACGGAGTACGATGTAAGTATTTTACGCTTTAGCATACCACATGCGTGTGAATGTTGCCATGACAGTATGCTTACCATGCGGCTAAGTGCTTACATGAGATAAACTATTTGAATGCCTGTGGGTGGAGGTTGGGTTGCTTGAGTTGGAAAACTCATTGAAATTCGTATTTTAGCCTACTTGCGAGTAGCAAAACCCGAAACACTTTCAAAACAAACGGATATGCAATGATTATTTCCGAATTAGGCAACCTAGTCTATACTTGTTTGTTGTGCGCATAACGTAGTAAAACTAGGCTAATAACCGGTATAAGAACGCATAATGTTTCCAAAATCGGATATCACGGTTAGTAGAGGCCGGTCTTCGGACCGGGCGAAAGGGGGTGCTCATAGCTGACCTTCCCCGATCGTACCCAAGCTCCCGAGCCAAGACATTTGGTGATGACGGACACGTGGCCTTCGGCACCGAGTCAGGGTTTCCTAAATTCCCCCATAAAAAATATTTAGGTGGCGACTCTGTAATCTGGCAAAGCAGTCCATGTTTGGCACTACTTTTCAAAAAATCTGTTTTTCTTCAAAACGATTTGCCAGAGTTGGACTCTTTGGTTCAGATTTAGAACCACACAACAATAGGAGAGTCCGAGCTGTAGCGAGGTCCCCCGCGGGCTTGTTACAGCATCTTGGCTGTGTTTGCAATGTGTTCCTAGGAGACCAACTACGACGGTGGAAACTGGAGTTCGAATGGCTGATGCCTAGAACATAAAGGTTCGGGATTTCCAAGACTAAAGTCTGGTTTAAATACCCAGGGGTGTATCCCCGGCTTGAAATCTGTATGGAAGCCCCATAGGTTGAGATAGCGTGTATGCACCTCAATTCTGGATACTGAACCAACCTAGTCTGTCACCCCGTTGGAGAATAGGGAAAATTGTGAATATGGTCAAGAAGAAAAGTGGCATCCAAAGTGTTCTACGTGAAGAATCCTTGTCGGCATTTTAGAACCTTTATACTGTGAGTTGAAGGAAAGAGTTCGAAGAACACAAGAAGAGATCCCCGTCAGAGTAGAGTGGTTCATCGCCACTCACCCTATGAGGTGCTTTCTAAAGCGCCGCTATGTTTGTTTATTGCATTCCTTAAACATCATGCATTGTATTGCATTGTACCTATCAAGTTTCTTTCTCATTCACACACGATATTGTATGTACAGTTCATTTGAAGCTGGCGCAACCAGGCGATATTGGATGTGCGGTTCATTTAGAGAAGTTTCGCTTAAGATTGATTATGTTTTGTGCATCTATCACACATGTTCTTCTTTGTGCATCTATCGCACATGTTCACTTTGTGTATATATCGCATTTAATCTTGTGTGCCCTGGGCATTATTGTTCTTTCTCCTCGCGCGCGTGGTGTGTTAGGTTGTCTTTGGTTAAGAGCATTTGGAACGTGTTCCAATGCTTATATCACTCCGAAACACTGGGACGTGTCCCTATGTTTCTCCCTCTTTGGCTGGGAGCATTTGGAATGTGTTCCAATGCTTATACCACTCCGAAATAGTGGGACGTGTCCTATGTTACCCCCTCTTTGGCTGGGAGCATTTGGAACGTGTTCCAATGCTTATACCACTCCGAAACACTGGGACGTGTCCCAATGTTTCTCCCCCTTTGGCTGGGAGCATTTGGAACGTGTTCCAATGCTTATACCACTCCGAAACACTGGGGCGTGTCCCTATGTTTCTCCCTCTTTAGTTGGGAGCATTCGGAACGTGTTCCAATACTTATATCACTCATTTTCCATTCGCGTGCAATGCGTCGGAATCTTGTCTGAGACCTCGGGTGTGCCCAATGGTTGCTTTTGGCCTTTCCTACGTGAGGCACAGTAAAGATTGCATAATTTTCTTACATCTTTTCTGCATGAAATATGGTCTGACTTGTGAAGTCTCGCCCGCAGCGTGTTTGTGTGTTTGTGTTTCTCATGTGTGAGATTACCATACCTTATCGATTTGCTTCAAGTGCTGCATTTACTTTGCATAACATTTGCATAAATGCTTCTTTAAAGCCCTCTTTGCATAATCATAAGTTATGCTCTGGCATTGTGCATGTCATTTGCATTTTGCCCCTACCTGCGGGCGCATCTGTATTGTTACCTTGCTTGTTTGTCTAAGTCTTCAGCCTTGTCAAAAATGGGTCATCTCTGGGCTTTGACATTCACTCTCGTCATTTCATGACTTTCGAGTTCTGTCAAAGAGGGGCAACTGTAAACACCCCATTTTTGACCGACCTTAAGACTCTGACGTCATTGTTTGTGCACGCGATGATTGCGCATGTTTGTGCTTGTTTCGAGCACCCGAAGTTCTCGACTGAGTGCCTTGTCTTTGAGCCTCTTAACACTTTATGTTTTGGCCTTGGTTTTTGGGCCAGACCTTGTTGCCTCTTGCCTAAGGGAGGGGAAGGGCTACCGGCCACTTGTGGCACTTGCCAGCCACTTTTCTCTCTTGTAGGCCACTTGGAGTGGTCGGCCGGCTAGGGGAGGTGGCCGGCCGGCCACCTTAACTGGCCGACAACCCATCTTTCTCCTTTTTAGATATTTCCAGATATTTTGAGCCAGCTGTTGGGCATTGAAGCTATCCTCCATACACGTGTATGGAGAGATTGAAACAAGCTTTTAGCTTGTCAAGCAAGCCTTTGCTTGCATTTTTCTACATAAGGGGAGGTGCCTCCCCCTTTACAAAGGTTCTGAAAATTTTGGAGACAAAATCTCCCTCTCTCTCTAGAATTCTCACCCTCTCTCTATATTGTGCTATTTTGAGCCTTAAGAGTGTGTTTTTCTTCATATATTTGCACTACAACACCTAGTTAAACACCATAACCTTGTTGCTAAGGTACTTGAGGGTCTTGTTTGGACTTAAAAAGCTGGTTTTAGCTGAGAGAAGTTGCTGTCTTGCTGTGGTTCTTCAAGGGTAAGCATATACCCCCTTTTAGGCTTGGTTTGTTACTAGTTTAGGCCACCTTTGCATGCTTATTTTGGCCTAGTTGTCAACTGCAAAAAACTCTATTTTTGAGTGTTAAAAGTGGTTGTTTGAGGCCCTGTGGGAGTTAGGGGTGTTTCACCCCCTTGTGCGCCTTATTTGCTTAAGCCTTGTACCATCTCTTAAGGCTTTTGAGGCACTCTTTGTTTGGCCTTTCTACCACTGAAACTCAGAGAAATTTCAATGGTAGAAACCATGTTTTGAGGTCCAAAGTAGGAGGGGGTGGCCTCCCTTCTTTGCTTCTTGGTTGCATGTCTTGTTGGCCACATACTTGAGCATGTGTTTCTACCATCTCTTGACTTGATCTAAGCATGTTTTTGTGACTTTTTTTAACATGTTTTGGCTCTGTTTGGGGCTGTCTTGGCCACTTCTTGCATGCTTCTTACACTTGTAGTGTAATCTTGCCCACTAGCCTAGTGTACTTGATGTTTTGGCTCATCATTCTAGCATGTGTTAGCTTGACTCCAGCATGTTTTTGGCCTTTATTTAACATGCTCTAGCTCTGTTTTGAATAGCTTTGGTCATGCATGCCTTGCTTTGTATAGCTATAGTATTGTTGGCCCTTACTAGCTTTGAGTTTTAAGGCCCTTGACATGCTTTACTTAAGTTATTTCCATGCCTTAGCATCATTCCACACATGATTTCAGTGCATGTAGCCTCGTCACACTCTCACATATATCACTCTTTAAGTGTGTTTAAGAGTTGAGCTTTATGCCTTGTTTGTGGCCTAACATGTATGCATGTTTGTCTAGTCCTTTGAGCTTCAATTTCAGCATGTCTTGGCCTCTGATTGGGCATGATTGAGCTCTATCAAGAGCTGGTTTGGTTATTTAGGCTATGTATTGCATGCCTCTTGTGTGAATGCCTTAACTAGTTTTGAGTTTTAGGGCCTCTTGTATGCTATACTTGTGATGTTTGCATGATACATCATCATTTGGCAAGTGATTTCAGTGCTCATATCTTTGCCATACTCTCGTATATATAACTCCTTCAATGTGTTTGAGAGTTGAGCTTTGTATCCTACTTGCGAGCCATAAGTTGAGCATGCATTTTCTTCCCTTTTATGCTATCATCTTAGCACCTTTTGGCCACTGTTTTGGCATGCATCAGGTCCGTTTAGGGCTGGTTTGGTCCATGGAGCATTGTATTGCATGTCTCTAGTGTTGTGTCATTCACTAGTTTCATCATTTTAGTCTCTTAACATGTTATGCATGCGTTGTTTGCATGATTGAGTCGTGTGCATGCCGCTTTAGCATTAAAAGATAACACATGTTGTTTGCATTGCATTGGGTTTGGATCGGACGTTAATCCAAACACAAGAAATGTGAGACGTTTCATACTCCAAGTGATGAAACGTGTCACATTTCTTGGTCGCCAACCCTCTTGACCATGCATGATAGAGGTGGAGGCTCTTATGTGTTGTTTGTACATTCACTAACATTGTGCAAGCTTGACTCTTCGGGCATCATACATTGAGATGCGTGGTTGGTGGCTTGGGAGCTGAGTACTACGCTCCTTTGAGCTTGAGAAATGATAAGGAGAGTAGTTGCACACACATTTCCTTGCAAAGTCGTTGTTATGCCTTTGTTGTTCTCTGGAAGAAGTGGTGGCCGGCCGACCACTTGCACTAGTCGACCGACCACTTGCATTGGCCAACCGGCCAATTGAGGTAGCCTATCAACCAGTTGAGGTGGCTGGCCGACCACCTGCAGCAAAATTGTCCAAAATCATCCTGTTTTGGGGCAGATGCAATCTAGATGTGTGCATGATGCTCTGAGATCACCGCGAGTGCAAATAGAGACAACTCATGGCAAGGTAGTGCATTTCCAAGCGGAAGCAAACCGAGCATACATCTCTCCCTCGCTCTCGAGGCCATTGTACTGCTTTACTTAGCTAGTTAATTTATCGGTTTTATAATTAATTAGTTAATGTACTTAGCTAATTTAATTCGTCTTTGTAATATTCTAATTAGCTTAGTATAGCTAGTTTCAATTCGGTTTGTAATTAATTAGCTTAGCATAGTTAATTAATTGATTTGTAATAAGTAGCTTAGCTTAGCTCTTATTTATTCAGACCCTCCTGCGAGAGGGCGTATTGTTGTAATAAGTGTGCGTGTGTGTGTGCATGTCTTCCAACCCCATTTCTTTCTCCCTTTTACTTATCAGCTTTCGATGGTTAGTTTAGGGCATATTTCAATTACCATACCTTATGCTTTGCATGCGTGCATCATTCATTTGTCTTGCATGCACCGGGCTCGGCGCATCATTCAAATTGCATTATATTTCAATACACTTTCTTGAATATGTGTTCCAAAGCATGCTATCAAGTGTTGCATTCATATGCCATCTTAGATAGCCGAGCCTATTAGTTGCATTATTGCATGCGTTGCATTAGGCATCTTCGACATAGCTAGGATCATGCATGATTTCTAATTAGCTTTTGTTTTGGCTTGGAGAACACTATAAGTATTTATGCTTTAGCATCCTTGCATGAGTGTGAGTGTTGCCATGATCGCATGCTTGCCATGAGGCTATTTGCTTAAGTGATTTAACTGCATGAATGACTGTGGATGAAGGCTTTATTGCTTAAATTGGAACAATTCATCAAATATGAGTTTTAAGCCCACTTTGCAGAGTGGCAAATCACGTTGTTTTAACCCCACTTGAGGGTGGCAAATCCGTGTTTTAGCCTACTTGTGAGTAGCACTTCCAAACTATTTTCAAAAAATGAACATAAGATGTTTTGTTCCAAATCGAGTAATTTAGTCTATACTTGTATATTGTGCGCATCACATAGTAAGGTTAGCTAATAACCGGAATAAGAACACATGTGTTTTCAAAACAATATATCATGATCAGTAGAGGCCGATCCTTTGATCGGGCAAGCGGAGGTGCTCATTTCATGACCTTCCCCCTTCATACCAAAGTTCCTGAGCCGAGGCAACTTTGGTGATAACGGACATGTGGCCTTAGGCACGAGTCAAGATTTCCTAAATTTCCTAAAACAAAATATTTAGGTAGTGACTCTGAAATCTGGCAAAGCAGTCCATGTTTGGCGCTTTTTGATTAAAATCGATTTTACAAAACGATTTTCCAGATTTGGACTCTTTGGTAATTTATCAATCTTACATTGCACTTTGTGAGATTAGATTCAGAACCATGACAGGAGTCCGAACTGTAGTAGCTGGAACCCAATTCGCGCCCTCTCCGAAAATGGGGGCCCCGCGGAGAGTGTTCGGGGCGGTCAACATATACGCACACTCTGCTTGAGCGCAAGAAGTAACGCTCGAGCATTAGACACAATAAATTGTTCCGCTCGAGCACAAAATGCACACTCCCAATAGTTTTGCAAACAACAGACCAACCCTCGAGCGTGAGAAAGGTCGCTTAAGCTGAGACCGCTCGAGTGCAGAAAGCACTATTCAAGCATAGAATACCAATAATTTTGTAGACTTGCAAAAGTGCTAAGAATTCACAAAGCCCGCTTGAGTGCAAGAAGTGCTGCTCGAGCGAAGGAGTAAAATTCTGGACAACAAAAGTTTGAAAACCAAGCAACCAACATGTTCCAAACGTAACCATTACAATCCAATAGTCAAACTCAAGGAAGTATGAGGGGAAAAAGACATGAACAACACTTTGAAACCATGAAACCCGAGTCCACGTTACAAAAGGGTGGGTTAAAATCGGAATCACTATAGAATAGAAGCAACTAGTTCTTGACGTCGAGAGAGAAAGAGATTGCGAAGAAGATGTCAACACTAAGAGAACAGTGGCCCCGACACAGACGGGGCTGGTGGTCTTCGGCAATGGCTGAAGCTTCGGCTATGGCGGAAGAGAGGAGGGAGAAGAAGAGAAAGGCAAGAGCAAGAGAGGGAGGCCAACTGACTTGGGACCCCTCGACTCCTCTGATTTCCTTTACCCTCTTTTTGGTAACCGACGTTGACGAGGCTAGTGGTCTTCGACAATGGCTGAAGCTTCAGCTATGGCGGAAGCGAGGGGGGAGGAGAAGAGAAGAGCAAAAGCAAGAGCAAAAGAGGGAGGCCAACTGATTTGGGACCCCTCGACTCCTCTGATTTCCATTGCCCTCTTTTTGGTAACCGATTACATCGGTTGCCAATTCAAAATTAAATTATTAAAATAATCTAGTTATATGGTAGTTATGAGATAATATTGTATGTATGAATAACTAAACATAACTAAATTATGAGTTAATATGATAATGGTTATGATCTATATGATATTAGTTATAATATAAAATCACATAACCTCATAACTGATGTATGGTACATCCAAATGTACCATAGCATCACCCAGCCTTAGCTTGTTTTCCAATTCAACTCTCACTTACACTCTATTTCGATCATAGGGCGAGAAAAGAAAAGAAATCATTGTAGTTTTTACCTAGGTGAAAAAAAAAAGAAGAAATTATTATAATTTTTCAATATTGTGTTTGAATGAATAAAAGAAAAGAGAATGTGATTTCTCACATATCTTATTTGGGTAGTGTAAATAATAAAAAAGAAGAGAAAGTGTTTTATTTCATTTTTACCAAAATAACATTCTATATTAATAACTTATTTTTCTAGCTTCTTCCATCATAGAGTAATTTTAGTATTTTAGAAAAGTATCATTAAACCCATTTATTTTCTCACTAAATCTCACTACTTTTGGAGGGAAACAAAAAATAATTTTGGTGAGAGTTCTTTTCTTATTATTTCTCACCTACTTAACCATCAAAATAAGTGTAGGGATTTTCTATTTGCACAATTTCTTTTATTTTCTCACTAAACTAGGGATGGCAATAGGGGTTAATGGGGTGGATATTAATTCCCTATCCCCATTCCCCTATAATAAATTTTCCCCATTCCCCATTCCCCATGGGTACCACCCTCCCCATATCCTAATGGGTTTGGATTTTCCCCAACCCACTTTAATCTCCATTTTTATTTTATTTTTATTTTTTATATTTAATGTTAACAATAACTTTTCTTTTTTTTTTCTTTTTTCTTTTTTTTTTTAAGGTTCACAACAAAAACTATATATACCTTCAATTTTTTTTCTTTTTTTTTTTAATATATTTAATGTTAACAATTTTTTTTTTTTTTAAGGTTCACAACAAAAGCTAAATATACCTTCAATTTTTTTTCTTTCTTTTTTAATATATTTAATGTTAACAACCTTTTTTTTTTTTTAATTTTTTTTAAGGTTCACAACAAAAGCTAAATATACCATCAAATTTTTTTTTCTTTTTTTTTTGTAATATATTTAATGTTAACAACTCCTTTTTTTTTATATTTTTTTATATTTTTTTTATTTTTTTAAGGTTCACAATAAAAGCTAAATATACCTTCAATTTTTTTTCTTTTTTCTTTTTTTTAATATATTTAATGTTAACAACTCCTTTTTTTTTTCCTTTTTTTTTTAAGGTTCACAACAAAAGCTATATATACCTTCAATTTTTTTTCTTTTTTTTAATATATTTAATGTTAACAATTTTTTTTTTTTTATTTAAGGTTCAAACAAAAGCTAAATATACCTTCAATTTTTTTTCTTTCTTTTTAAATATATTTAATGTTAACAACCTTTTTTTTTATTTTATTTTATTTTATTTTTTATTATTTTTTATTTTTTATTTTTTAAGGTTCACAATAAAAGCTAAATATATCTTCAAATTTTTTTCTTTTTTCTTTTTTTTTTAATATATTTAATGTTAACAACTCCTTTTTTTTTCTTTTTTTTTTTTTTAAGGTTCACAACAAAAGCTAAATATACCTTCAATATTTTTTCTTTCTTTTTTAATATATTTAATGTTAACAATTTTTTTTTTTTTTTTTTTTTTTTTTTTTTTTTTTTTTTTTTTAAGGTTTTAGCTAAATATACCTTCAATCTTTTTTCTTTCTTTTTTAATATATTTAATGTTAACAACTTATTTTTTTATTTTTTTTAGGGTTCACAACAAAAGCTAAATATACATTCAATCTTATTTTATTTTATTTGGTTCAACAACAAAATCAAATACACATTAATTAATTAATTAAAAAGTTTGTTTTATAATAATCAAATATATAATTTTGAGACAATCAAATAAGTTTTAGTAATTAAAAAAAAATGTGGAAGAACGTGGAAGATTAAAAAAAAATTACAACCATCTCTCACTCTCACTCTCACTCTCACTCTCTCCCCTACATGTTATAAGAACCTGTTTACAATGTTATAAGAGCTTGTTTGAAGAAATAAAATGTGAAAGAACCTGTTTGAAGAAAGTGTTATAAGACCCATATTAAATTGCATCAGGGCATAAATAATGAATTGTTTGTTGATCTCTTAGCCACGGACATTTTAGACATTAAACCATCTTTCTTTTAGCAAATTTGAGCCATTCATTTTAATTTATCCAAAATCTAATTATACCTTTTAACAAATCTGAACCATTCATTTTAAGATATCTATGCCTTACCACACCAAATCCATCCTCCATCTTCTTTTAGTCCCCCACGAATTTTGTTGTTTGTTACTTTTAAAAAACAAAAAATGTTTTTTCAATTAAATTTTTATTAATTTCACAACACCATCACCACTATTCTCACCTTCACTATCACACTACCATCACCATAGCCACTACCATCATCACTACCGCCATCACCCCACCTATGTTACAATCTCTACTTTCACCTTGTTCCATCACCACCACCACCAAATATAAAAAAATATTTTTTTTAATTTTTTTTATAAAAAATATTTTTCATTAAAAATATTTTATATCTAAATAAATGAAGCATAACATTGGGAAACAAGCTGATTTCAGTTAAATCTGTCCATAACTAAGAAAAATTCTTTTATTTTAAAAAAAATTATTTAGTAAGACTTTGTATCCCTTTTTTGTTTTTCCAGCAAATAAATCTTTGTATCCATCATTTCTAACCAATCACGACTCATACTTGTTTCGATTCTCTACAATTTCCTTATTTTCAAATACATTCATATATATATATATATATATTGTATAAATTGTGTGATTACAATACATAACAAAATAAAATAACATAGAAAAGCAAACCGAAACCTGCACTAGACAGCGTCCTTAATTTTTTTAAATAAATTTAAAAAATTCTAGATATGCATAAAATTTGACAAGAATAATTGACAATGTTAATTAATGTGTATTTGATTTTATTATTGAGCCAAATAAAATAAAATAAGATTGAATGTATATTTAGCTTTGGTTGTGAATCTTAAAAAAAAAAAAAAAATGGTTGTGAACCTTAAAAAATAAAAAAAATAAAAAAAAAGGAAAAAAGATTGAATGTATATTTAGCTTTGGTTGTGAATCTTAAAAAATAAAAAAAAAAAAAATGGTTGTGAACCTTAAAAAATAAAAATAATAATAAAAAAAAAAAGATTTGAGGTATATTTAGCTTTGGTTGTGGATCTTTAAAAAAAAAAAGAAAGAGTTTTTTGTGAACCTGAAAAAATAAATAAATAATAAAAGAAAAAATATTGAATGTATATTTAATTTTGGTTGTGAATCTTAAAAAAAAAATGTTTTTGTGAACCTGAAAAAATAAATAAATAAAAAAGAAAAAAGATTGAATGTATATTTAGTTTTGGTTGTGGATCTTAAAAAAAAAAAAAAAAAAATGTTTTTGTGAACCTGAAAAAATAAATAAATAAATAAAAGAAAAAGATTGAATGTATATTTAATTTTGGTTGTGAATCTTAAAAAAAAAAAAAAAAATTTGTGAACCTGAAAAAATAAATAAATAAATAAAAGAAAAAGATTGAATGTATATTTAGTTTTGGTTGTGAATCTTAAAAAAAAAAAAAAAAAATGTTTTTGTGAACCTGAAAAAAAAAAATAATAATAATAAAAAAAAAAAGATTGAATGTATATTTAATTTTGGTTGTGAATCTTAAAAAAAAAAAAAAATTTGTGAACCTGAAAAAATAAATAAATAAATAAAAGAAAAAGATTGAATATATATTTAGTTTTGGTTGTGAATCTTAAAATATATATATATATATATATATTTTGTGAACCTGAAAAAATAAATAAATAAATAAAAGAAAAAGATTGAATGTATATTTAATTTTGGTTGTGAATCTTAAAAAAAAATAATAATAATATAAAAAATGTTTTTGTGAACCTGAAAAAATAAATAAATAAAAAAAAAAGATTGAATGTATATTTAGTTTTGGTTGTGAATCTTAAAAAAAAAAAAAAAAATTTATGAACCTGAAAAAATAAATAAAAGAAAAAAGATTGAATGTATATTTAGTTTTGGTTATGAATCTTAAAAAAAAAAAAAAAGTTTTTTTGTGAACTTGAAAAAAAAAAATAAATAAAAGAAAAAAAATTGAATATATATTTAGTTTTGGTTGTGAATCTTAAAAAAAAAAAAAAAAAAACATATGGGGAAATTAGTGGGTACCCATCCCCAACCCATCCCCAGTGGATATTTAAAGAATATCACCTACCCTACCCAATGGATAGGAAAAAAGGGGAAAACCCATGTATTTGGGTTGGGTCTCCATGGATACCCACAGGGTAGGTTATCCATTGCCTCTACACTAAACCCCTCCATCCAAGGAGATTGTTAGTGAGAGTTGAACTCATGACCTCTCTTTTGAAACTAAATTCTTACGAGAGCCATGATGGTCAATTAGATCAAGCTAATTGGTTAGATGAATGTCTTACTTGATGGTATATTTTCGTCTATACATGAGTAATTGATTATGGGATTGAAGTGAAATTATCTCAGTTTTAATTTGTTTTGGACAAAGGTTAGCCGTCGCCGCGTTCATCGACACTTTCAAAAGAACTATTGGACAACCAAAACTTGCGTCGGAATTGTGTTTTGCTATACATGTCTCTTCATTTACAGCCAACCAAAAGGCTTAGTGGTCAATTTTGCACCGGTGGTTTCATGGCTGAGCATATAAATTTTGAACATTTGTTTAAAATAATTTTTTTAGATATATTGTTAATTATTAACGGTCTATATTTCATTGACTTAGCACTGATAATTTCACGGCATAGCATAAAAAATCTGCACACTTTCTAATATATATATATATATATATATTCTCAATACATAACATTGTTGATTATTAACCGTTTATAATTCCTTGGCTTGACACGGGTGATTTCACGATATTGACATAGAAATTTTGGGTACTTCTTATTTTTATTTTCTAAGTACAGAATACTATTGGTTATCTTTTGTCAAATAAATTATATAGAGTTGAAAAGAATAGAATATTACCGATTGAGTATGCATGATACAATTCCAATTGCATAATCCAATCTTACTAGTTGCTAATCAACCAACTCAAAGGTCTGAAATATGAGAAAGATCCACTAGAAATTCTGAGGGAATTTTTTCAAATTAGGCTTCACCTACAATTGTCACATTGAGCTTGGTTTGAACCTTTGAATGAAATAGTATATTACCATCAAATTTAAACTTTAGAAAAAATAGAACCACAACATACCCTTTATATTAACATGCAAATGATAATGGGAAAGGTTGGGATTGGGTGGGGACACGCCCTTTATTCGGATTATATTTTAATGATTTAAGCTGTTTATATTATAGGCTTCGTTAAATATATTATTTATATAAAAATATATTTAATTAGATAAATATAGCCTCATGATCAAGTCAAATAATAATTTAAAAAATTATTAAAATCATACTAACCATATTTTTCTTAAATACAAATGTAGTCTTGTTGTGAGTTACAAATGTTTAATTAACTCAAATTTTTTTATGAATGATTTACATAATAAACCCTACACTATAAACGGTTTGAATTATTAAAATAAATTTAAGACACGCCTTCGAAAACTCAGAACACAGTGTTGTGCCTACAAGAGATGGTACCCACCCCAAATCTGTGAAAGGTTATATGGTATACACGCCATACCATAAGAAAAGTTGCAAATTTCCATGGTGCTAATTATGAATCATTATACTTGGGATAAATTTATACTCCGTATAATTTACCCCTTATATCATTTTAATCTTTGTAATTTTAATCAGTTTGATTTTGATCATGATTTTTTTTTTTTTTTATCTTAATTTGCTGCTAATTATATCATTTTTTTTAATTTGGTATGTGTCAGCTTTTATAAGTAAAATTATAAACTTATTCAACTTAGTTAGTTAATCTTAACCATCTCAGTGTCCATTTTTCTTTAAAAATTCTAATCGGCATTATCAATTAGATCAAATTAATACAAAATTTAAAATTTATAGTCAAAATCGAACTAATTAAAATAACATAGATCAAAATGAAAATAAAACAAAAACAAAATACATGGACTGCCAATTTAATTTTTCCTTAAACTTATTATATTTCTAGCTAAGAAAAGTCCTACGCCATGTTTGTTTCACGACTTGAGTGGATGGATTGGACTATCATGGATGTAGGTTCCACCCACAAAATATTTGGTAGTGAAATGAGAGGGTGGATGTATAATCTAATCCGCCCTCCCATTTCACTAATCCCCCTCAGTAGTGGAATTAGCTTGGTTCCACCCACAGAATATTAGGGGCTTACTAATCCCCTTCGGTAGTAGGATTAGCTTGGTTGAGTTTTGAGTGAGATTAGAAAAATAGTGAGGAATTGAATCAATTTTATATAAAAAATTTATTTTTTTTACCAAGTGCACCTATTTGCATTAATATTTGTTTTAATTTTTTAATATGAAAATAATTTATTTATTTATTTTATATAAAAATAATTTAAAAATCTCACAACTAACAATCTCTCACACTATCATCAAAGCAAACGCATTTTTATTTAATCCCCTCACCAATAATCTCTATATTAACAATTTCTTCACTAACCACCTTATTAACAATTCTATCTAATTTAACCCACGAAACAAACGTGACCCTAGTCCCAACTACGTCATTCATTATTAAGGGGGTGATTCATCCCACTAATTTTTGGACCACTAATAGCACTAATGAACTAAAAAAAAAAAAACAAACAAACTCAAGCCAAAACATCACATCACTTTGGTGGGACCCCCTGTGTCACATCATTAGTGATGCTCTAGTGCTCCCAATTTAAAACTCTAAAACATTATTGATCTTATTATTATATCTTTTGTACTTTACCTTTGTTTTTATCCCCTTTAACTATATTCCACCATTTTACCTCTACATAGTACATATTAATTATACAATGCATCCATAAACATTTTGTTATTATTTGTTTTTTAGTTAAACAATTGTATAATTTAAATTTTTGTTTTTACATATACAATGGGTTTAAAATTTAACCTTTTTATTTTGGGAAACTTTCAATTCAACGTGAGTCTTTGAGAAAAATTACAAATAAATGATAAATTTTATACATATTGATAATTAAAATTATGAAATTTTCCATCCTTCTGTAATAATTTTTTAATAACACAACTGATAACTAATTTTTTTCTCTTTCATTTTCCTTATTTATTTAGTTTTTTTCTTTCAAATTTAATTTGTTTGGTTGGTTGCTTTTATAATTAATAATAAACTAACTAAAATTGATTGGCCTCATCTAAATTTTTTACTTAACCATTCAATTCAATACCTTCTACCATGATATACAAAGATGTTCAAGAAAATTGAAACTCGTATGCTTTTATGATGGCTTCTGACTACTTCAAAAATAGTTAGAAAATTCGTCATTATAGCTTTAATTATATTAATTTTATTTTTAAATTTTTAATATTGGGTCAATTTAATTTAGAGTAAATTATGAGTAGGTCCTAATAATTAGACTTAATTCCCATTAAGTCTTATCAATTCATCGCTGGAAGTTGGTCCAAACATAATCGTCGCTAAAAAAAAAATGTGATGATTTTTTTAATATGTTGCTAAAAATTGACAATTAGAGACATTTTATATGGCGATTTTCTGAATATGTCGCTAAAAATTGACAATTAATGACGTTTTTAGTGATGATTTTCTAAATTTATCGCTAAAAATTGACAATTAGCGATGTTTTTCTCTGATGATTTTTTTTTTTAAATTGTAATTAAAAACTAACAATTAGTGACATATTATTTTTTTATTTTAAAAAAACGTCGCTAATTATTATAGAACCTATTGGATAATAAGTCCACCTATTAAGACTTGCACGTAAGTCCCCTTTTTATTTAATTGATAATGCTATTTAGAAATGGATTTTAGACTAAAATTAAAGTGCGAAATAGTCTATATACTCAAACTAATTGAAGGGTTGACATTTGTAAGGGGGATTTGAGGTTAGGAAGGTGATTAGAAAGGCAAAACTATGCTAATGGTCCAACAATTATGGAATGACTGGAGAATGAGCAGCAGAAACTGTCTGGGAGGTTGGAGAGTAAGCAATTGGGTGAGGATGGAGCAAGTAGCTCAAGAAGAAATATATGGCAATGCACAAATGGGCAGTATCTCCTCAAAATCCCCCAAAATTCATCTCCGTGGACCTTGGGACATGGGTCCTATTTATAGGCTTTTCCTTGGTACCAAGAGGACATCAAGTGGCCAAATAGAGAGAAGACAGGTGTCCCTAAGGATCACACAGAATATTCTGCCTTGAGCCACCAAGCTAAAGGTGCCACATGTCCCTTTGCATGTACTATGTACTATTTGTTTGCCTCCGCAACTACCTTTTTGGGTCTTAGCAAGTGTAGTTGCGACGGGAGTGTTTGTCGCTGCACTTGCCTTCTCAGCTCGAACCTCAACAAATGTACTTGCAGTGGTAAATCTTCCTGCTGCACTTGCCTTCTCAGTTCTATTTAGCTAGTAGATGCATTCTCAGGACTCCATTAGCCTGCTATATGCTATGTTCGTGTTTACCTCAACGAAACCTGCACCCTTAGCCACCTAACCACAAACTCCCCAACTTCCCAGGGCGAAGGCCATAACCAGGCCTGCTATCAGCCATGTTGTGCCTTAGTACCAAGCCCAAGGGGACTTCTTTAGTCTTGCCGGAGCAACTAAGGCAGGTCCATGACATGGGTAATAGAAATAGAGTCCCTTACACTCGGGCTACCCTACTCCTATCTTCGCGAGATCACCGTGGTAAACTAGTATCTCTAGGCCTGCTATTAGATTCAACCAGTAAGTCTTGGGGCCTGCTATCAGCACCAAGTTAATGAACTTTAGGGCCTGCTATCAGCCCTAGGCTAGTAATGCCTTGGGGCCTGCTATCAACATCAAGCATTAGCCTCTACTTGTAGAGGTGAAGCTTCTCCCAAAGGCTGCTATCACCTCAACAGGATGTTCCCTCCGCATGTTAGTTGCGGCAACTGTAGTTACTGCAGCAGTCATTTCCTGCGATAAGTTCAAATAGCAGAACCGAAAATATTAGAAATGGCAACGCCGACAAAACACCTCCGTAACTTGGGCACTGGAAGTATTACCTCTATAACTTAGTCTGATTGGCTTTCTTCTTCCCTCAGCAACTTCAGATGGCTACGATACCGACAATACTTAGAATGGCAGTGGTACCGACAATACTTGAAATGGCGGCACTGAGATAAAGTGTCTCTGTAACTTGGCTATCACAAGTGCTGCCTCCGCAACTTAGTTGCTTTGGCTTTCTCTTTCCTTCAGCAACTTTAGAGGGCGGTGAAACCGACAATATTGTGAATGGTGGCGCTAAGGAAAAGTGCCTCTGCAATTTGGTCACTGCAAGTGTTGCCTCTGCAACTTGACTTAGGCATTTTCCTTCGTGGAGTCCATTTGGACCCTTGGCGGGTCAGACCCACTTCGGCCCACTGTTGGCCCGCTTCCTTTGAGTTTTAGCCCATGCTCCTTTCTCATTCCTAGCCGCCTCAGAAGAGTGACCTCAATACTTAGGCCCATACTTAATTTGGGGCTTAATTTCTAACCCTCTACATTTGCCCCCTGCGTGCATGGAGGACACGCTCCTTGTTTCCCGCACGTGCATGACGTCAGCAAGTAACCCAAGGGTTGTTTCAATTGGGTCAAAAGTTGTGTCGATTTTCTACAAAGTCATCATGGCTCTGAAAATGTGTCTTTTTACTAACAATCATAATGGGCCTAGGAAAGCGTATCGGCACATTTTTGCTGCTTTCTCTATAAATAGTGCCTCCTGGGTCCACTAGTCCCCCACTTCCGCCACAACACACTTTATTGTCTCCTTGTCTTCTTCTCTCTCTGGCCCCTACCATCCAAAGTTTTTTTCTCTTTCTTTAATCTTCTTCATGGCTGCCACCATGTTTTTACCCGACAGAACTGTCCTACCCAGTACTAAGTGGATGAGGGCCTCATACTTTGGAGGGCTTGCTGACCTGTTCTGGAAGACCGTTGACTCCTTTATTCCTAACGCCCCTCCTTTAGAAGAGCCTCTACTCTCTTTTGGTAAGGCCCCTCTGGATGACACCGATATGGTGAACCAAGTCTCTGTGCTAAGGTTTCGTGTAGAGCGCAGTGATTTTTCCCACTCGTACATCTATTACCGTACTCACTCGAGCCCTTTAGCGGACTGGCCTCTTTGGGTTCATGATATCATTGCAAATGATGGTTTCGAGTAGTGCTTAAGGGATGTTCGCCTCTTCAACGCCATTTTGGTTTCAAGGGAGTTGTCCATGCGCAAGGTTCAGACTAATACTAACACGGTTATTTCTCACTGAAGCCGCAACACTCATACCTTCGTCCTAGCTTGGGCGGAGAT